>APFE030226919.1:9579-78069 GCA_000404065.3 Pinus taeda | reverse complement strand
TAATTTGTTTTGTTATTACTATTTTTTATTTGTTAATTCAAATTATTATTTTACTATTTGTAAATATAACGTTACATGACAACATCTCTCCCATAATGAGTTTTAGAGTGCCTCTTGGCACAATTAATTTAGATTTAATATTACTTAAAAAATTCTATTTTTATAAAATTTAATTTATTACTTAGTCCATCTATAAGAAATGTAAATTTAATTTAAATCTCTCTATAAAATGACGATCAGGAAATGTAAAATAAGGCTTGTAAAGTTACCTGTAGAGATTTTCTCTATTGGAAGTTCTCCCTTAAAGAGAGTAGTGAATATTTTCTAGCGACAAAGATATAACATTTTGGTGCCTTATTGTTTCTTTATTTGTTATTCTACTTGTTTAAAGTTAACTCTTCTTAATAATAAATATGATTTATATAATAGAAAAGTGATGCTATATTAGATTTAAACTTCTAAAAAATAATATATTTGATTACTTTTTAGTGAACAACTAAGAAAATATTATTTTTTCCACATACTTGTCACTAAATAGTCACTAAAATTCATGTTTTCACATTTCTCCTCGCTAATATTACTTCATCTTCACAATGATAAATATATGTCTACTTTAGATAATCTAGTTATAAATACATAAAAATAGACGCTTATCTAGACAATAAACAAAAATGAATCACAAAGTCTATTTGAAAGTTGAGCAGATACCTCTTAATCACCATCACAAATGTGTTGCACTTAATATGTTCTACATGCACTCGAGAGGTCATATTTACAAAACACACCGCAGAAATAATATTTAAAAATAAATCTATCACTTGGTGCATTCTATAAAGTGAATGTTTTGTTCTAGTACACTGAGGTTATACTTGGACATCAATGCATAAATGTGATGCAGCACTATAAAAAGGAAAATTTGTTAACCAGCGGCAGTGCGTCATATTTGTGTGCACACTAATTTCTATTTGGTTATGTTTGATAGTGCAGTAGAGGTGGTGCATGACTATGTTTTTGGTGCACCGATGATTTTTCTTCAATTAAAAGTTATGTTTCCATATTAATAAATACAATTTTCATTTAATAAAAAAATATTTGTTATTTAGGAGGTTGATGTATTTTATGTGTCAATCATGTAGTAGAGACGTCAGCAAAGGGACTAGCAGAAGGAGTAAGAGAAAATGGCAGACCCATACAATATGGTTCGACCATGGGAGGCCAACAAGAGGGAGAACACCTTTTTTTATCCTACAATACATAATCCAGGTGTCTTACGTGGATCTTAGAGATCCCTACTACAAAATTCCATGGCACCATGGATTTTAGAAATGGAATTGTCAAAAGTCTATACTTTCTTAAATGTTTTTAGTTCAAATGGTAAAATAAGAGTGAACATAGAAGGTAGTGATATGGAGAAAAGATACCAGATTAGGGTTTAGTGGGTCCTATGAGTCACAAACCAAACACAAAGAAAACTTGGATGCCTTTCATGCCATTGTCGTATCATACAGTTGATGTCCTTCAACTATTGATGTGATGTATATGTTTGAGACTCCTGATTTCAATGAAATGATGTATATGGCTTGGGCTCATGACCTTGAATGATCATTTTGGGCATGCTAGATTTTAATAATATATCACGTGCAATTCGTTATTATGTAGCCTTATCACTTATTATTACTGAACTTATAAAGACATGTCTATTTAAATAATTCACTTGTAAATACATAAAATATATATTTATTTCCATATTATAAATAGGAAAGAGAAATGCATCACTAAGTATATTTTAAATTCAAGCAAGTGAATCTTTTTGATTCTCAACTAAAAAAGAAGAAAGAACATATGAATTGATAAATAACATGAGTAGAGGATAATGACATTGGACAGTAAATTGTGCATTATAAAAAAGTTAATTATAAAATATCCCATTAGATAATAAAAATAACAATAATAATAAATTCATTTATTTGAAATACTTACTCTTAGAAGGTTCAAATGGTCATGTCATTTCAATCTTGACAAACTATCTTCGATAGTGAAGAAGTTTCATAGAGAAGAGCCATATAAAGAAGACACCCTCACACTCATTATAACTTCCTTTGCCATCAAAATATCATCTTCCTTTAAATTCCATGGGACATGAGCTTCTTTGAAAGACCAAGAGGGACCAACCTCTCCTATAATTTCTTGTGTTGGCCAATGTTTCCTTTTAGTTTTCAAAGAAATAAGGTCCCTCCTAAACATCAATGTGCTAGTTATTTCAATGATATGTGCCTCCATGAAGAAGATGAATTTTTTTTTTAAATATATCCATGAGATATAGTAAGTGGGAAATATTAACATGCTCCCAATATGGGGGCTCTTAAAGGTAACACTTTTGTTTAATCTCAATGGGAAATTTTTCAACAGAGGTGTTGAAGAATTTTGGATCATCAAACATAGGATCCCCATTTGAATCAAACTTTTTGCAAAATAATTATCCTTCTCTCTCTCATTACTCTAAGCCATTCAACTAGTGTCATTATTTCAGGCCTTTGGGTTCTCTCTATTTTACCACTGAAAGGGGATGTTTCTCTTTTGGAAAGGGTGATATTTTGGGAGGAATACCCTGGAGAAGTCATACACTAGCTTCCGTAGGTGGTTGGACCACCTAGCCTTCAGAGAAGGCACATAAAATTTACATTGATGATACCCTTTTGCTACAATACCTATGAAATTATTGTATATTGGAGAAAGCGTTAGTGACCATGAAGATCGAAACAATTGTAAAGAATTAAATTAATATGTGAAAAAATATTATTATGTATATAAACAAATCAATAAAAATGTAATTTACCAAAGAAAAATCCTAGTCATGGATGATCATGTATGGTGTAAACAGATATTCCATATAACGTAAAACTCTTCTTTGTTGTGATGGTTCTTGATACACCATACACATGTATCCCTTCCCATAATAACTTCTAGTCATCTATGAATGGTTGTAAGTAGACATCCATATTCTTCACTTGTCCTCTACTAGGGACTATGAGAACCAACATAAGGTGCTCATTCTTCAAAGACAGCCATGGAGGGATATTGTTAAGGATCACTACTATAGGCCAAATAGAATTGTTGGTGTTTTCGAGGGAATATGGGTTGATGCCATCCATGGCTATGCTGAGTCATAAAATTCATGCTTAATCCTTGAATTTTTTAGGCCATGTATCCTCTATATGCTTTAGGGTTATTGAATCTGTTGGGATTCCCATAATTCGTAACTCATTTCTATGTGAAGTATGTCACCCCTGCAACATAGCTAATTCTTAACGATGAAATAGTCTTTTAATCATTTGGATTATAGGCTTGTGCCTCAATATCTTATGAGGATGACCATGTGATTTACATTTTTTTTTTAATTATGGTATTTGTCATGACCACATTTTAGGCATATGTCTTTATCTGCATATCGTCTATATAGAATACAATAATTCGAAGATGCATCAAATGATATGTAATCAACACTCAAAATTTTCAACAGCTGCTTTACCTCTTCGCAACTACCTAGAAAGATATTATCACTCAGAAGAACCTTATATTTCAATATCCTATAGTTGGTAGGGAATATAATTACACAATTTCAATCTTTATCATTCATAAAATCAACCACATTTAATTTTGATTGTGTGACAAAATATAAGGAACTTGATCGATAATGCAGGTTAATTACCTCAATATTGTTGAGAAACATGCATTCGACATGATGAACTTTGATTTCACATTGTAAAACAACATCATTTTCCTAGCTGAGTAGACATTGACTTGCCACTAGGTCCAAAGAGAGAGATGGTTGAATAAGATTTAAGACTTTCAAAAAAGGTAGCAATGATATGAGCATCATCCCCTAGCTCATCATTCTAAAATATATCTAACAACATTGCATGCATGGAAGACATATCCCATAAGTAATCATCCATACCAATCTCTATTTGATTACCTCCATTGTCATCTTGTGATGAATAACTACTATTGTTGTAATCATTCGTAATTGATGAATTTGGACATAGTGGGAATTGAATAGGTGGTTGATTCAACCATTATTTATATATTTCCTCACAGAATATTTCTCTTAATGAATCCTTATATCGAGTTTACATTGTAATAGGGTGCATCAAAAGATGGTAGGTGGGTCGTTGTCATCACTAGAATCTTAATTTCAAAAAATATTGAACACCATTTCTACAATATCAATGATATTAGTAAACACGTCAATGCATTTGGTTTGTTGAAATTACATTATACCAAACAATTATTACCATCATTAATCTAGGATTGCAGATGGAATATTCCATGTCCCAATTAGTAGCATGAAAAGGTTCTCCATTTTCATCTACCAACTTCTTGCACTATGTTGCTCCTGATAAGATCTTCTAATCTTTTTGAAATGGAGGAATATTTTTTGCATTTGAACTCAATTTTGAATCAGGATCCTGCAAATTTGGATACATTTTTATTTAAATTAACATGGATAAAAAACAAATCAATTGGATAATCATAATATAAATAAAATATGAACTTACTAGAGATGGAAAAGGAGAATTTCGTGAAGGCCATCGATAAAAAATGGAATGAGCTAGAATTTTAAGAATTAGCCATTTGATATTATTGAAATTTTGTCCGTGCATTTGAGATTTTGTATGCATATCTAAAATTAATTTTGAGAACCATATAACCACAATTTGAATTTCAATATACTTTTCAAACCATTTTTCAAGAATAATGCAACTTTAAGAAGAAAATATATACTTTGAACTATCGTAATTCATTTTGATGCATCTTGAAGGATACTTTGAGATCAATATGCCATTTTTTGTGAAAATAAAATTTCAGATAGGTTTTAAACTAAACTAGTGTGCTTATCAAAACAATCAACTAATGCATTTAAATAATACTAGCATTGGGGTGTTTAAATAATACCCACACTTGTTTCTGACATTCTGAAAAAATATATTATCATATCGGTGATCTTCTACAAAAAAAGATTCACGTGTTTAAAAAAACCAACATTTATAGGGCCATGTTCCCAAATTTAAAAAAATAAAAATGAATTCAACCAACTCGATACTATTATAATATATACTATGAACTATTGTAAAACATAGCTTATGAGCCCTATCGGTACGCTTATCAGAATAAAGCACACCGATGTATTTAAAAAATACAACCACATGCGTGAAAGAACATGGAGTATCTAGGTTCATTTCCTCTTCTCTAATAATGTATGGAATTCTATATGAAGGAATATCTACAATCTGATTAATCTCCATGTTATTTTTGTTTACTTTAGACTAATCTAAATCCTTTCTATAAAAGATAATTTTTTCTTTAGGTTCTTGCACCGGAAGGGATATGATCATTTCCCATTTGACTTGGTTTACCATTTTGTGACACAAGGATTTATTGCAATGATGAACTAGAAAGATATTGTCACATTGACCCAGTGAGTTACCACAACTTTGTCCTAGCGAGTTGTCACAATCATGAACCAGCGAGTTTCCGTAACTGTGAACAAGTGAGTTGCAATAAAGCCAAACCAACAAGTTGTCACAATGGTCAACCAACAAGTTTCCACAACAATGAATTAGCAAGGTTCCGCAATGTTCAACCAGAGAGTTGACACAATGGCCAACCAACGAGTTTCTAGAATGATGAACCAGCAAGTTGCTACAATAGTGAACCAACGAGTTGTTGCACATGCCAACCATCAAGTTGCTACAAAATTGAACCAATGATTTGTTGCAACAGTAACCAACGAGTTGCCACAGTGGTGAAACAATTTTTTGATACATTTTTTTGTTAAGAAACAAACAATTGTGTCTTGTCCTCTTTCTGTTAGGGAACTAGTCAAACAATACAATATTCTCTACATAAACTAAAGAAGAAACCTATATGGATATTTCCTTTCTAGAATAGTAAGATGTGTGTTTATTTGACATAAAATTGAATTCATAAATTAGAAAAACAACCCATCATCAACATTTCCTTTCCAGAATTGTTACATGCATTTTCATCAAAAGTATTCCATAGTTCATGTATATTTTGACAAAAAATGTTGCTTGATGGATATTTAAACTAGACAAAATTGTATTACATGCATAAGACTGTACTTATGAATTCACGAGTAAATTCTAATATAGAATAAGGTCATTGATATAATTATTACAAAAAAAGAAATTTGATGATTATATTTGTAGCTGATTAATAGCAGGATCAACCCTTGTATTTATTTATGGTTCATTATTTAATTTCAGGAAAATCTCTCTTTTTAATACATGCATTACATATAGATATGCAATTGGCTAATTATAAATTAGTTATACTTTCATACATCATAATGTGTGTATAAGCATAGAGATATATACTCATATTTATTTGTGCAATTTAGATTAGTAATGTGAAGGATGAACCCATATAGTTGATATTAATAATGAGGTGAATGCTACATTGTTGTATTCTTTCTCAGAAATGCAAGTAAATCTGATTTGATGAGAAGCACTATGAGTTCCTGTAGGTGGAATGGTTTTACAAATTAGGTGTGAAAACATAGAATAGACTAAGAGTAAGTAAATTTCACCAAGTTTCCTACAATGGCCAAGGATTAATCAGTATCTTACAATGAATAGTGGGAACTAACATCCAGTAAAACAAAATTATTGTTATAACGAGAGTTACAACCTCCGTATGTAGAATAGGAAAGAATGATAACTATAGGTTTATGAGCCATAAAGGCCATACCTCAATAAAATAAAATATAATGGTGCACCAGTTGGGGGTTCAATTTAAGTCTAGTAAAAATATTTAAATAGAAACAGAAAAGATAAAACTTATACACAATAATCTGATCTAGCACATGAACAAGAAATTTCCAATTTGTAATCTCATACATGAATAAAAAACACAAACATGAGCTCAATTTTGAAGTTACTATTGCATTTTAGTATGGGTGATGTTGAACTTCACTTCTTTGGTTACAGATTCATGCAAACAGAAACGAAAAATGACAAAACCATCTAGGGTGTAAGGGATTTGAATATGTAAATGTCAGATGCCAAAGAACAATGCTTCTCCGAAGTTGTGGATTCCATCTGAGGGTTCATGAGATTTGACAATGAACAGGAAAGAATAAAAGGGTGTTTGATAATAGAGAACATGGAATTAAAAAAACTGAATGTGGGAAGGCTAACTAGTTTGGTTGAGAAGTTCCCATTTTTTCTTTAGAAATTTTCGGCTTTGGTTGTGTGATGTAAGAAAGATGTCCCGTCGAGTCCGTGTGGTATTATAACATCGAACAGTAAGTGGTTTCATAAAAGGAACTTGGGCCCTATCGATGGTAATGATGATGGAACCTACTCTATTGATAGAGATAGAGATTTCATATGGAGATGAAGATTGAGAAATATCGAGACAATGACAACACCCATGGTTCTTGATGTGCATGGAAGATTTTTTCGGAGGCATCTTGTCGATGACGAGATGACGCAAAACAATAAGGGTGTTTCATCAACCTGCTAGACTACTCCCTAATTAGGTTATAAGTTTTGAATTAGTTTTCTAGTAGTTTTGGAAACTTCCCTACCAGGAGTTGTCACTTTAATATAATCTCGTTTTCATTTTTTTATGCTCATTCTTGCTTGTAGTTTCTACTAACCTAAAATATATTGTGTCTAAGCCTCGATATCATGTTCTTACTTTCATAAATCAATCTATTTTTATCTAAATTTCATTTATAATGAAAAATCAAGATTTTCTCGCATCTTCCTCCTCCACTCCCTCTTCTTCTAAGTCGACTTGTTATCCCTATTATGACATGTTTATTAATGACCAAGGATGGATGTAAAGAACACATTCACCGCCCATCTCTATCGTTGACTTTTGGAGCATGGATTGCATGTATTTCTAGACAAACCAGAATTATTAGAACTCCAACCCATTACTCCTCATATGTACTTACATTTAAGTCTCATTTTTTCATATTGCTATCTTCTCTCCAATCTATATAGAATCCAAATGGTTCTTTGATTATCTGTTTCTTATGTTGAAGTCGAAGGGCACCATTCTTCTTATATTCTACAATGTCAAGCCCTACGAACTCTAGTGGATGACTAAAGAGGGAGCACATGCTGAAGCCCTGCAGAGACATGAAAAAAAATAGTTGATGCTAAAACTCATGAAGAGAAACCATGCTAGGAATCCAACACTATTTCAAGTTGGAGAGGCACTCTTTCTAAAGTGGCAGACATCAGCGGTTTCGAGCCACAAGGGTGATGATCTCCCACAGTGTTTTCCAATTCCATTTAAGTTTTGTAATTATTTCATTGGTTAGCACATTATATTTACATGGTGATTTCACTCTTCGTATTCATTTTCCTCTTTTAAAACTGAATAGTGATGAGGAGGAGCTCTTGAATAGGGACGTGGAGAGCACCCAAGATTTTTTTTTAAAAACACCATTGTATGTCGCTAGATATCCAACTAGAGTTGATGACACATTGCAAGATTTTGAATTAACAATGTTGCAATAACATGAGCAATGAGTGAGTGTCATGGCTATGGTGATTATGAGCTTTGGTGGAATTGAGAAAACTACATTGACCAAAACATTTTTCAATAGTAGGAAACCCTATTACAATGAATCTTCTTTATTATTTGATGTTAGAGAAGCTTCAACTAAAATTTCATTAGGTTATTTGCAAAGCAAGATAATAGAGGACTTGAAAGATATAAATATCAAAATTGAGAGTCATGGTTAAGGTATAAGACTACTTAAACAATTTCTTTCATCTTGGCAAGCTCTTATAATCTTAGGTGATGTAGATAGTGTTAATCAACTATAATTTCTTCTCCCAATAAAAGATATCCTTAGCTCAGAAAGTTTGATTTCGATTACATCTCATGACAATGATGTTATGAAAATCTCAGAGCTCAGGGGAGTTATATTCCTCAATATATAATGTAAATGAGTTCAATATAAAACACTCCAAAGAGCTCGTTTGTTCCATTTCCATCAACCACTTCCACCGCAAGAATTTGAAGATCTACTAGATTGATTTGTAAGAGCATGTGATGTATTTCCATTATCATTGAAGGTAGCTAGGGCCCTTTCTTGTGGAGAATATGATAAATTTTACTTGAAAGAATAATTGAATCAACTTCACTAGAAACTACCCAACCAAATGTAGGGAATACTTAGAATCATTTATGACTTGCTTATTGAAGAAGATCAAGAAAGATTCTGAGATATTGCTTTCTTTCGAAGAGGTTTTCGGTTACACCAAAACTTGTAGGTGTTTGTAAATGTTCCAAACTAGTAACTAGGATCCCCAGGGTGGAAATTACAGATTCCATAGAGGTGTGGTGATTCTTCCAATAGAGGTGTGGTGATTCTTCCAACACCCCCCTCAAACGCAACTCAAGAGAACCGAACCTAGGTCCAGGCTCTGAATACCATCAAGAGGTTTTTCGTTACACTAAAACCCACAGGTATTGGTAAACATTACAATCAGTAACTAGGATCCCTAGGGTGGAAATTATAGATTCCATGGAGGTGCGGTGATTCTTCCAACACCCCCCTCAAATGCAACTCGAGGGAATCAAACATGGGTCCAGGCTCTCATACCATGAAGAGGTTTTCTATTAGACCAAAACCCACAGGTGTTGGTAAACATTCCAAACTAGTAACTAGAATCCCCGGGGTGGAAATTATGGATTCCATAGAGGTGATTCTTCCAACAGTGCCTTCAAACACAACTTGGGGGAATCAAACCTTGCAATGCACCTAACCAGTGACTAGAATCCCCAAGGTGGAAATTATGGATTCCATAGAGGTGTGGTGCAAGGTTATATTCCCTCAAGTTGCGCTTGAGGGCAGTGTTGGAAGAATGACCACACCTCTATGGAATCCTTAATTTCCACCTTGGGGATCCTAGTCACTGGTTTGGAATGTTTACCAATACCTGCAGATTTTGGTGTAACATAAAACCTCTTCATCTTTTTCTTATGATAATACAAAAATAAAAAAATAATAATATGGAGTTTGGTGGGGCTTTGAAATTTAAATCAAAAATGTATATTAGGGCTGGATAGTGAAATTAAAATAAAAATACATTACCACATTCAAGATTGTGTAGGAAATATTATGGAGAAAAAATCCGTGTCTCATCGTCCTTAGCATTGAACTAGCTCAAGAAAAGATAGAAAAGATGGATCAATGCCTTAGAATTCAGCCTCTTCGAGGGGGCAACCTCCTTTACTTTACATAAATGAACAATTCTTGGATGATACAAATGACAAAGCCTCCTTTATATATATAGGAGTATAAGGAGTTACAATATAACCCAACCGACCTAACAATAATAATATAAAGCCACAAAAATAACAATAGAGGGATTTTATGGGTCACAGTAATAGCAATATGGGGCCAATAGGGGCACAACAATATTAATAAGGGGTACAACTACAATAGTAATGGGGTAATCACTAGTATTATTGGGACCCAACATGCCCCTCTCCTTAAAAAAAAGTGTTGTCCACAACGCTTGAGCAGTTCTGGATACTTCTGTATAAAATTCTCATCCTCCCAGGTGGAATATTCAGGAGATAAGTTCTTCCACTTGATGATACTCCGAAATGGATCGACTTCATAATTGGCGAGTTCTTGTTTCTATGACTGCTTCCAATTCCAATATAATTTTTCCTTCCTCGTCAAGTTCTAGCAATATTGTTTGAACTGGGAGCTTGTTGCCTATAACCTTCTTTAAACATGAAACATGGAAAACTCGGTGCAATCGAGAAACTGCAGGAAGCTCCAATTTGAATGCCATAGTACCAATCTTTTGCAACACCTTGTACGGACCATAATACTTTGGTGATAATTTATTATCCTTCTTAGCTTGCTTAAGGGACATTTTCTTATATGGTTGTAGCCGTAGGAATAACCAATCACCTACATCAAAACTTCTTTCGCTCGATGTTGATATGCTTGTTGTTTCATTCTATTCTGTGCCAACACGAGATTACCCTTTAAGAGTTGGAGGACTTGTTGTTGATGTTAAATGTGATGTTCCACTGCTTGAACCTTAGAATTTTCTCTTAAATATTATGCGATGGATGGTGGCTGATACCCATAAAGTGCCATAAATGGGGTCATTTTTGTTGCTGTATGGAAGGAAGTGTTATACCACCATTCAGCCAGAGGAAACCATTTGACCCATTGTGTCTGTCTATTAGAGACAAAGCAACGAAGATATCCTTCCAAACATTTGTTTACTATCTCAGTTTACCCATTAGATTGAGGATGATAAGATGAGCTATGAGCTAACTGAGTACCAAGACAAGAAAATAATTCTGTCCAAAAATTTCCTGTAAAATGGGATCTCTGTCACTTACAATAATCTTTGGATTTCCATGTAGCTTTTGAATTGTTTCCATAAATGCAGTAGAAACTGTACTGGCTTTAAATGGATGTGATAATGCACAAAAGTGTGCATACTTGGTAAGTCTGTCAACTACCACCATGATGACACTCTTTCCCTCAGACTTGGGTAAACCTGTGATAAAATCCATTGAAACCTCCTCCCAACATTGGCTTGGAATGGATAAAGGTTGTAATAGACCTAGTGTCTTAATTGTTTCAACTTTATTTTGTTGGCAAACCAAACATTCCACCACAAACTTTTGAATATCCAATTTAAGGCCATCCCAAAAAAATTCCTTCTTAACCCTGTGGTAAGTTTTTAAAAATCCTGAGTGCCCTCCTAAGGGAGAAGTGTGCAATTCCATAAGAATCTTTTGTTTTAGCTGGGAATTCTTACAGAGGTATAAGCGATCTTTGTACCATAACGAATCATTTTTCCAGCTAAATGTATCAGACGTACTGGAATCTTGTTGTAACTTTCGAATAAGTGCCCACACTTCTTCGTCATTCTTCCATTCCTCCCTTGCTTCGTTTATCCAATCTGGTTGGATAATAGAAATGGCGCACAACAATGCTTCCACATCCTCATCCTTTTTTGAGAGTGCATTTGCCACAACATTTTGATTCCATTTTTTGTATATGATTTCAAAGTCATAACCCAACATCTTTGTGACCCATTTTTGTAGTTCTTCAAAGGATAATCTTTGTTCTAAAAAGTATTTAAGACTATCATGATCCGTTTTTACCTTGAAGTGTCTTCCCATTAGGTAGGGTCACCATTTCTTAAGTGCATGTAGTATTGCCAACATTTCCTTCTCATAAATAGCTTTGTGTAAATACTTTTCCTTGATTGGACTACTTTCGAAAGCAATGGGTTTTTCATCTTGCATTAAAACAACACCAATTCCATTTCCGAAAGCATCACAATCCACAATAAAGGTTTTTGTGAAGTCTGGTGTAGCTAAGACCGGTGCTTGGCACATTGCCTCTTTAAGATATTCGAAGACCTTTGTTGCTTCTGGAGTCCATGAAAATGCATCTTTCTTCAACAATGTTGTTAGAGGTGTTGCTATTCTCCCGTAATTCTTAACAAACTTGCGATAATACCCTGTCAACCCGAGAAATCCTCGCAGATGCTTTATGGATGTGGGGATTCTCCATTCCTTAATGGCTTTATTTTGCTAGGGTCTACCTTAACTCCTTCATGAGATACAATATGACCCAGATATTCCACCTCTTGTACTCCAAAGAAACATTTGGATCTTTTTGCATATAATTGTTTCTCTCCAATAGTTGTAGCACCCTGTCAACATGTTCAACATGATCCTTCCAAGACTTGTTGTAGATTAGTATATCATAAAAAAATAATAACAAAAATTTTCTAAGGAATGGTTTGAAAATTGAATTCATCAAACCTTGAAATGTTGAAGGTGCATTGGTAAGGCTAGAAGGCATGACCAAAAATTCATAATGACCCTCATGAGTTCTAAATGCTATTTTTGGAATGTATTTAGTCTTTATTCTGATTTGATGATATCCTGAATGAAGATCCAACTTGGTGAAGTAAATTGATCCATGCAATTCATCCAGTGATTCATCACTGACAAGAATGGGAAACTTATCTTTAATAGTCAGCTTGTTGATCTCCCTATAATCCGAACACATGCGCCATGATCCATCCTTCTTGTGCATCAATACTACTCGAGCCGAGAAAGAACTTTGACTTGGTTGAATTATACCAGCCTCTAGCATTTCTGCAACCATACATTCAATTTCACTCTTTTGGACATAGGGGTATCTGTATGGCCTAATGTTTGGAGGAAAACTTCCTAGAATTAGATGAATATCATGATCATGATCACACATAGGTGGGATACCTTTAGGATTCTCAAATACCTTGGAATGATTGTCGAGGATCTTTTGGAGATCTAGAGAAATAGATGATTCCAATGTGGAAACATCTAGCGAACATAATTGTGCAATTACACCTCTTTGTTCCTTTTTTAGAAGCTTTGTCATACCATTAGAGCCAATTATCTTTCCTAGTTTCCCTGCAATACCCCTTAATTCAACTTCCTTTCGTTGTGTAGAAAATTTGATGAAAAGTTCTTGAAAATTAAAAGCTATTGTACCCAAGGATTGTAGCCATTGGACTCCTAGTACAACATCAACACCTCCCATTGGAATGGAAAGCATTGGGCTTGTCAATACATATTCTCCCATGGATAGCTTGATATTATGGCATTTTCTAGAGAAATTTATTGTTCCTCCATTTGCAGCCATCACTTGACACTCTGGTGCTGGATATAGGAAGCAATTAAATTCTTTTTCTACCTTACAATGAATAACATTGTGGGTACTTCCTGAATCAATCAACACTATTACCTTTTTCTTCTTGATTTGTCCTTCTATCTTGATGGTTTGAGCAGTGGTAATTCCCGCCAATGCATTAAAAGATATGGTCGGATTCATTTCTTCTTTATCTAGGCTTTGTTCCTGGAGTATATCCTCTTCTTTTGACCTTTCTTGCTCCTTTTCTTCTTCCTCTTCACAATCTATGTAGAATAATTTCTTCTCAGCACACTTATGACCTTTAGTGTGTTTAATATCACAACTGTAACAAAGCCCTTTTGCTCTTTTTTCTTCCAATTGTTGTGGTGTCAACCTTATAGGTTGTGGAAGACTAGGGACAACACTTCCATCTTTATAGTTGTGAGTGGAATGCTTCCTGGTTGCCATAATTTTGCTTTCCATTTTTCTTGCTAACCTGAATGCCTTCTCTAATGAATCAGGTTCCCAAAGGCGAACATCATGTTGGAATTATCCTTCAAAGACCCTATGAACACATCAATCCTATGCTCCTCTGGAATATCTTTTACCCTTATGTTCAATTTTTGGAACTCCTCAATGTGCTCCATTATTGAACCCTTTTGTTTGAGACTTATCAATTGGTTAAAAAAAGTGTTGCTTTTTGTATCCTCATAATGTGCTATCAATTCTTCCGTAAAAATTGCCCAAGTGATAAATTGTTTACTAGACAAAAGCCATTGATACCATACAAACTAATTTGGTTCCAAATATCAAGTTGTCATACGTACCTTTTGTGTGTTTTGCACATTATTGAGATCGAAAAATTGCTCCATCTGTAGTATCCATGTTGCGGGATCCTTGCCATCAAACTTCCTCATATCGATTTTTGGAATATGGTGGGCCTTCAATCCCACATTAGAGTCTATGAAATCATGCTTAACATTTATTTTGTTCACATCATGAGTTTCCTTTACTACCTTTTCACCATTAGTAAGTATTTCTTGTAGAAAATTTGTCAAATCTGTCTTCAAATCTACCATGTCTGTCTTCAAATCTATCTTCAAGTCATCCATCTTAGCTTCCACGCCCTTTATCTTATATTCCACACCATTTATATTAGCTTCTGTTAGCTTTTGTGAGAGTGATATTTGTTGCACTTGGTCTTGTAATTTTGATATATCATGTAGCATTTCTTCCTATTCTTCGTGAGTCATGCTAGATCTTTCAAGTTGCTTACTAGGTGTTTGAATTTTATTTCCTTGGGGAATCCGTTACTAATAATAATTCTCTACTATGCCCTTTGAATTCCTTCAAAATAAATTTTCAAACCAAGCTTAAGCAAAAATTTAAAAAAATCTACACACCATTTTTCACTTAGTAGGAGCGCAATATTGCCTCTGATGTATCTCTATACTTTCCAATCATCCAGTTTTGAAATTGTGACCTGCAATATCCCTCTATGTCCTCTTTCCAATGCCACTAGTCTAATCCAAATTGGATTCTCCAAGGAAGAGTTATGCGAAATCTCCCACAGTGACTTGATTATAGACTAGTTGAGTAGAGCGAACTTGTATGATGTGCCATGAGTCACTGTTTCAACCTTTGGCTCTAAACAATATATACAACAAAATACAATCCATCCTCTTTTTGTACCTTTTTATGAAATTTCAATCTGATGCTCAGAGAGAAAGTTATGACGATTTTCCCCAGGTCACCTGTTTGGAATGTAATTCAGGAAGTTTGCAAAAAAACCAACTTCCTATAATCATATCTTTGCAAATATAAGTGCTAAAAGCTTTGACTTCGGCACCCGAGGTGAGAGCGATGTTCTTATCAAATGGGTTTTTGTTTTAGCTTTCTAAACATCGTAAAAAAAGTTATAGCGAAAATACCATGATGAACCTATTTGGAACAAGAAACCCTAGAATCCAAAGCTCTGATACCAAAATTTACTGAAACACTCACAAAAAGAATGAAAAGATATAGATCAAACGCTTTAGAATCAACCTCTTCATAGGGGGAACTCCTTTAACCATTACATAAATGAAGCAATTCTTGGTGATTCCCAAATGAAAAAACCTCCTTGTCTATATATAAGAGTCTAAGGGTACAATATAACCCAACCGACCTAACAATAATAATATAAAACCACAAAAATAACAATAGAGGGATTCTATGGGGCACAATAATAACAATATGGGGACAATAGGGGCACAAAAATATTAATAAGGGATACCAATACAATAGTAATGGGGTAATCACTAGTATTATAGGGACCCAACACTCTAGGTGCAAATTGACTCTCTCAAGCCAAATCTCTCTATCATCCTCAATTTCCTTCTCAATAGGAGTCAAAGTGACTAGCGCCTCCTTTTCACCTTGTCATTTTATCTTGAGAAGTTCCATCTCCATGAGGACCTACTTGTCACTCAACTGCTTATTCTCTTATTCCAAATATGTGATGACATACTTTGCTCTCACCTCATTTCTGTATCGAGGTTTGATATAAGGCTCATAATAATGTTCATCCAGGTCTTGTGCCTTGTACCACTTCTCCCCTACATTTAGAATCTTGGTTGCATTCGCAATAATGGAAGGTGAAATCGTAAATGTCACCCGAGCAAGAGTCACCTTGTTGTCTCGAAGATTGGCTACAAAAAGCCTAGTGAGATCAGGGTGGTGTTGAACTCTCTCTACATGCTCACAGAACTCATAGCACCCTATATGTATGAAACAAGTGATAGACAACTGAGAGGCCTGCAATTCTCTAAGTTTTGATGGCTCTTCTTAATAATTCTGCCTCCCTTGTGTGGTTTTCTCTTATGCCGAGGTTTATATGTCGAACTGTTACTGCTAGTGTTTTCCTCCTCTTCATAGTCTTTATCTTATTTGTCCATGTTTGCAAAGTTTGAGGCTGTACACTCCTATAAAAGGGATGAAAGGAGTGAGTGAGAATGATTTAGGAGTGAGGGAATGGGAGATGACCTTGTGAGGTTATTTGGTGGGCTAGAAAATGAAGGGGAGGTTATGAATCATGAAAATGGTGGAGATGGGCTTAGGTCCTTTTTTTTTTAAACATAGCTTGTGGGATGAAGGATGAGGGGGTATATAATGTTATGGAATGATATAACGAAGAGTTTCAAGGATTTAGTATTAGATGGTGGGAGAAATAGAGGGGATTAGGGTTTCTAGGGTGTAATTGAGGGAGAATCTAGGGTTTCACATTGGTCATGGTAAATTACCTTCAAACACTTCAATTGGAACTCGATGATAAGGTATAGTGAGGGCACTTACTTGTTTGAGATATGATAGTGTGCTCTTGGAAGTTTTTATGAAGCTGAAGGCTTTTTTGGTCTTTGATGCTCAACACACAGCGCCTGCTACATGCACGCACCACCCTCCTGAACGCGTAGCACAATGTTATTTTCCACTGCCGAAAATGTCCTACATGCAACACCTAGCTTATACATACAACGCCACCCCCTGAACGCGTAGTGCCACCTCCACTGCCTGAAACGTGTAGCACCAAACTCCAGAAGCACAACACTACTTCTCCTTGGCACAAAACTCACTCAACCTCTCCTCTTTTCTTCACTTTTTGACTCATTCTTTGCCAAATGAGAATGATGAATTTGAAAATGAAATGTGACACCTTATATAGGAGTAGCTTTTGATTTTTCACTAGAAAAGCCCACTTTTTAATGTTTCTTGACCTTTTTCAAATCTCTGTTTTTAATGCCTTTTCTTTTTTATTCCTTTTCAAGTGGATGATGCTCAATTTGAACTGATTTTTGTGGTGTTTCTTTTTCTTGTAGCAAGGAGAGATGCATTGGTGCAATTGGGATCATTTATTACATAAAGTGACTGAAAACTACATAATAAATACAAATTAACTCAAAATACTCTGTTTTCACCTCAAAAACATGCTTTTAAGGTGAAAATTACATTAGTTAAAAAGATAATTATATAGTGACTATGACTTACTAGCCATCATTCTTGATTTATTTATCATCCCCATACCCTTTCTTCCCTTTATTTACACCTTTAAATTATGCTCTTGACCTTGGAAATGAAACCCTAAGACCTAATGAAAACATACCCTATGACCTAATGAAAATATGATTGTATTTTGACCATGAAACCATGACCGAAGACAACCTGAAGATGGGTCAACAAGTATACTTTATGAGGGAGAAAGTAGATTTTCTGAAGAGAAGACAACCATCAGTGGATCAGTTTGACATGACCTAATGAAATGATGTAAAAATTTTAGTATGGGACCCCTAAAATGAAAATGGAAAGAGAAACTTTGATCCCTAATGGAAATATGCAAATACTGACACTAACATTGGTCTTATTGGTGATGGCAGCTCCTTGGAGGTGTCAAGAACATCAAATACCAAGTGCCTAGATGATTAGGCCAATACAGTCAAACAAACAGAAGACTAAAATAAGAAAAACCCCCTTTGTTTTACAATTTTTAAAGAAAAATGACTCAATACACACTGAAAACTGACTCTAAAACTTGACTATAAACCAAATCAACCAAACTCAACACAAACCATTCAAGATTTATAGCCTTCGCTTCGGGCCCCAAGCTCAGATGACAGTGTACTTGAAATTCTACAAGGAAAAGCGAACCCGTATATACAATGTCGGTGAAACAACTTCAGGGAACATCATCAAAAGTAGTAGTGTTTCAGGAGCCTACCATTCATTGGTCCTCCTAAACATTCTTGACCATCCATTTCCTTTAACAAAAATGCATTCTATCCTTGATAGGCTAAGATCTTATACGGTCCTTTCAATATATTGTCAAACTTACCATGCTTTCCTTTTTCTTCATTTCGTGCATCGCATCGCAGCACTGCATCTTCTAGCTGAAACTTTGTTGCCTTGGTTTTGTGGTCATAAATTTTCTTTATCTTCTCTGGTAACTGGAAAGTATTCTGGGAAACCTCTTCCCTTGTTTGTTGAAGGTGAATCGTTTTATTAATTTTGCACTGAATATCATCCTCTTCGCTGCCAACTTCTTGCAATAATCTCATGACCAGGACTACAAGTGGTGTGGGAAATACCGTATCAGTACCATAAACCAACTCAAAAGGTGACATACCTATTGATTTCTTGTTGCTCACTCTGTCGACCCACAAGGCATTAACAAGCTTTCGATGCCAGTTCTTCTTGTTTTCCTCCAACATTTTCTTGATAATGTTCACCAAGGATTTATTTAATGACTCAGCCAATCCATTGCCCTGCGGGTAGTATGTCGTGGAGTGACCCAATGTAATATTGTACTTGTTGCAAAACTCGCCCATCCTCTTTGACTTAAATGTTGCTGCATTATCTATTATAATCTTGTGAGGGAAACCAAAATGAGACAAGATATTAGATTCTAAAAACTCGATAATTACCATGTCCGTGGCATGCCTTGTTGGAATGGCCTCAATCCACTTGGTGAAGTAATCGATAGTTGTCAAAATCCATATGTGTTGTGTTGATGATGTAGGATGGATTTATCCTATGAAATCAAGTCCCCACTGCTAGAAAGGTGCATTTATTTCAACTGGCTTCAGAGGAAGAGGAAGCAACTTCCTTTTTCCTTGAAAACTTGGCATTCATGGTAGCTCATAACTGTCTTATATAAATCTGAAAACAAAGTTGGCCAATAATATCTTGCTCTCAACACTTTGTTAGCTGTTGTTTTCCAAAACAAATGACTGCCACAATCACCTCTAAGGAAATCATTCATTGCCTGTTGAGCTTCATCTTTAACCAAACAATTAAGAAGAGCCACTCCCAGATTTTTCCAATAGAGAGCACTATTTAAAATGAAGAATTTTGCAGACTTTAGTTTTAGTGATCTATCTTTACTTCTTGACGTTCCAGGAGGTGACAAAATATACTGAAGAACATAAACTATATCGGAATACCAAGGAAATTTGAGAAACATTTCTGATACTTGAATGAGTGAGCCACCATCTTTATCATCTGACATTGCTGCAATGAGATTTATGTCTAGAGCATGCAAATTTGATTCAGCCATCAATTTTTCCAAGCCTAGTCATTTGATCAGTTTGGTAGGTTTAATCTCAAGATCATACTCCAACATTGCTACTATCCACTTACCTCTTCTTCTCTCCGGATCAATTAGCATGAGAACATCCTTGACGGTTGCGTTAGGAACATATGCCATAGTATGTGAATGCAAAATGTATAATCTGAAATCCTTCAATTCTTTTATAAGAGCCAGAGATTTTTTTTTAATGATATTGTAATGCAAGGCAGCATCTTGAATAGTCCTACTGAAAAAAGCAATGGGTTGCTCCACCTGATGCCGCTTTTGCATCAACACCATAGCCATAGTGTAATCAGACACAAATGAAAATATAATAAAATCATGAGTATAATCAGGATTGATCAAGACTGGGGCTGTGGTCAAAGCAAACTTTACCAAGTTGAACGATTTCATGGCATGCTCGGTCCATTTCACAGTGCTGTCCTTTTTCAATATATTAGTTAATTCACATAAATGCTCAGCCAAATTTGGTATAAATCTGCGTAAGAAACTCATCTTACCATCAAAAGCCTGAATATCCTTTTTATTTTGTGGAAAGTATATTTGTTGGATTTCCTCCACCCTTGAAGGATCAATGCAAATACCATCTTTAGAAATTATATGACCAAGGAGTTTACCTTCATCCATGGCAAAAAGACTCTTTTTTGGGTTTAGAGAAATCCCGAACTTCCTACATTTTTGAAAGACAACCCTTAAGTGGTGCAAATTCTCATCATAAGAACCAGAAAATACCGTCAAATCCTCTAAATAGACTACCAATAAAACATCCTTCTCACTAGAAAAATCTATGTCCATCGCCCGCTAAAAAGTGGCTCTAACATTCTTCAACCCAAATGGAATTTTGGCATACTGAAAAGTTCCCCATGGTGTTGTGAAGGCAGTTTTGTCTTGGTCTCCTTCATGCACCAAGATCTGATTATAGCCTAAGTAGCCATCTAGTAGTGACATCCGTGATGCTCCAACTACTCTTTGCAGAATATGGTCCATCGTAGGAAAAGGGTAATTATCCTTTAAGGACACTTTGTTAAGGTTTTGGAAATATATGCACAACCTTATTTCTCCAGTATTCTTTTGTACCGAGACCAAATTTGAAATCCAATTAGAAAATGAAAATCTAATTAGAACTATGATGCCAACTTTAAACAATCTATTTACCTCTTTCTCAATGGATGGCAACAGCTTTGGATTGGTTCTTCTCAATTTTTGTCTAAAAGGTTTTTGATTTGGCTTGATAGGAATAGTATGTTGAATGATATTCTTGTCATACACTTTCAAAACTAAATAATCCCACACATAAACATTAGAAAATTCAGAAAGTAACTTAACGTACTTAGCTTTTTCTTCGGGAGACAATGTTTTGGATAAATTTACAAGCTTGGGCTGGTTAGCTGTTTCAAGATTTACATCTTCAACTCCTCTATCCGTAGGTGTTATAGACATATTTGGGCACTGCAACCCCAATCACATATGTCAATAAACCAAGGGCTCTTAAACCCCTAAAAGTGTTGTTTCACACCCTAAAGGATCATGGTCAACTAATTATATCATTTCCCAAAAATTCCACTTGAAAAACCACTTAGAACTGGCCAAAACTGGACCATACAAACTGCTCCATGCTGAGGGTGCGATGCATATTGAATGTAACACTGGTCAGGTGCGATGCATACTAAAATAGCCTTCTGTAGGGTGTGATGGGCGAGAGTAGACAAAAGGTAGAGACAATTTTCTAAGTGGAAACCCAAAGAATCTTCTAGAAACTTCTCATATGACACTTGCCTCTCTGAATTTGCCCAGGGTTGAGTAAGAGATCATGAAATCTCCAAGTGGAACCAAGAACTATCAGCGAAATGACACTAATCAAAAACCCAGAACCTAACTCACCCCTCTGCAAATATCTATAAATGGATCCCTCATCCCAGAGATCCAAAAGGCTGGAATTTTGTAATTTGTAAGGAAGTGTTGTTGGTTTCTCTTTGAGACATTGTATTGTTGGGTGATCTTGCTTTTCATGAGGTGAAGAGGGCTTTCATGCTGGGAGGATGATGTTGGATCAGACAGCTGGGTTGTAATACTCTCTTCTACTTCTACTATCAATAAATTTATTTGAGTTTTCCTCCATATACTTGTGTACTTGTGAATCTTTTATTTGTGGATGCAATTGTATGGTTAATGTACTTCTGATTCTGCATTGTTTATGGTATTATAGGTCTCTATTCTTTGATGGTTGCTTTGTCTCTATAGGTGTTCTTTAAAGCGGGACAAGTGAGAAAGGAGTGGCAAGCTCTATCAAATGAGAGAGGAAACAAGCAAGGAGCCAAGCGAAAGATTAAGGTTGGTGCTCTCTGCTTCCCTCTCATCTATCATACATAAAGGAAAGCACAAGTTACTTTGAATTGTTTGTTTCTAAGATAGCTACCCATCTTAGTGGGACTAGCATATCCAATAGACACTAGTTTTCCTGGAAAACAATGGTGACTTCACTGGGGAATGAATAATTTGTTTGTTTGTTACTATTGTTTTCTTTATAAACTATAGACAAAGCCTAAATTTAAGCCAGCTAGCCTTCGAACTGCACTTGCTATGCAAGTGCAAAGTAGATCAACGCTGCTTCACTCAATCTCTGGGTTGGTTGATGAACTGAACATCTGACTTGAAAAAATTCTAAGTGCCCTGGAGGTAGCTCAATAACCTCATAAGATCATACCCTTATACTTTGTTGTTATTGTCCATCATAAGCTCAGCCTAAATCACTGAACTTAGTTGCAAATTGTGAGTGAAAACCAAGCTCAATTTTGTTCCCTGGTCCATCGCACTGTCTCTAACTAGTAATCTGGATGCATCGCACCTCCCGTGTGTTGCAAGTGAGATGCATCGATGTTTCCCTTAAGGACAGGTGCGATTATTGAATGAGACTGTTTCCCTCTCTGAAATTTGGGTTTTTCTTCATTATTTCCAACTCTATTCAGTAGTTTTGCTACCTATGACCAGTATATCATTGTTGAAGCCTTCTTCCTTTACATTATTCAGCCTCCATTGATTAGGAATTGTGAATTTTTTTTAATGTATTTTTCATCATTTACAGTCCTCCTTTGCAAATAGTAACTTAATCAAACTATCGTCTTTTGATTCAAAAGTGTTGCAACTGTCATTGTGAGTCGAAAAGAAGAGTGTCATAAAATCTTCCTCTTCTAGATAGTCAATTGTACTTTTTCCATTGTATTTGATTTGAATTATCAATACTTGAAGTGTCGAAAGCAGTTTTCCATTCGAAATGGAAAGTGTCGTCTTAGTCTTCCTTTCATTTTGAAAAGAAACAACAAAAGTGTTGCTTTGGAGAAAAGTAGTTCAGATCTGTACTTAGTTTTCTTTTTGGCATTCTCACATTAAGGAAATGGAAAAACAAATATATGCATGTGCATTTGCATTTAGAATGCACGCGGAAAATGATTTAGGAAAAGTGCATTTAGTGTGTGCTCTCTGCTCTCTGTTGAGAGAATCGTACTCTTCTTTCCTTAGTAGCTAGGATTTTCATTGCTAAAAGGAAACAAACGAAAATTTATTATTTTAGATTGCATATTTAGGAATTTTACATCTACATCACGTGGTGAACCTTGAAAGGAAAACTTATTAAAAAATATCAACTATAAAATAAACCTCAATGAACATAAAAACGCTTTGGAACCTAATGAACAACATCTAGAAGTCTAGGCTAGAGACATATTTCGGTGTTGTAAAGCCTGGTAACTATCGTTTTCATCGAAGGTTGGGTGATTCCTCCTCTTTGATACGAAAAGTGCCAGTACGGACTTGTGCTCCCCATACCATTGAGTATATATTGGGAGACCATAATAGGCTTATATCCTTTATCCTTAGGAAGCCATGTCTACCACCCTATCGATCGCAATGCACTGAACACAACATTCAGGAAGATTGACTGCCGTACGTAAATTCCTTGGTAATTTCTCTTTAATTTACCACCAAGGGGTATATTGCAGTTTTGTGATTGGTTTGGTAATCCCTCTATCTATATTTTCAGAGTAGTCACTTTCATTCCTTTTCGACTCCTTAAAAGAAAAGGTCCATCTGAGCACTTGTCACTTTAGGCTCATTAAAAATCGAAGGCTACTAGAGTCACCTTTAGCTTTTTCTTGACTTCCTTTTCGACTCCTTAAAAGAAAAGGTCCATCTACGCACTTGTCACTTTAGGCTCATTAAAAATCGAAGGCGACTAGAGTCACCTTTAGCTTTTTCTTGAATCTTAAAAATTGAAAAAGCAAGTTGTGTCAAAGCGTTATAAATTTTATTTAATTCGGAATAACATCCATGTTCCCTCATTGACCTTAGGTTGAGATCATGGAGTCCACCAATCAAGGATTTCCCCTTGGGGGGGATCCTAGTCCTTTCTCTTCTTGGGGAGATATTGGTGCTCCATACATGGCTACATTGTCCCTTCCAAGAATCACAATTGGCCAGCCGGTATGGCTATTCTCAACCTCTGTCATTCAAATCACCGTAATTCCTTAGCAATCGAATCAGCAACCAGATGATACTAGAGTTTCTCCCTCACCTCATACTTCATTTGTTTCTCCCTCTCCTTCTTCCTCTTCACTTGGTGAAACTAGTGATACTAAAAACCAAGCAACTAAGAGGAAGAAGAAAGGGAAGGAGAAGAAGAAGAAGAATAAGCCAATCATGCATCATCTGACAAAAATCCGCACACCGCACCTTCCAAACCCAAATCTATATGCATAATTTGCAAAGGAAACCACTTTCATAGAGATTTTACTTGCATTCCGTGGATCTTGAGAGACTGGTCTCCCCGCTTGCACCATCCGGTGTCATCAACCTCTGTCAATCATGTTGAGAACTCACCATCAACTAGTGGAAGTGAAGTCAATCGACAAAAAGGAAGATCTAGATTTCCTTGTAGGTTGTGTGAAGGTGACCATGCCCTCCACTGTTTTCCTTTTCTGGATAGAGCTAAAAGTGTCTTGGATAACTGTCTTGCTTCATCATAGCGATTTCTGCCTGGATACAAGAAACTCTTGCCAAGTCCATCGCTAGTTGAAAATCCGACTGACATACCTCTGTTGTTGGTCAAAACACCTATCATTGAAGATAAACCATCTGAGCCCATACCAGACCAAAGTTAATAGGTCGAGATGGCAGTCGACCCAGTCTTGCCCTCAGAAGGTCCACCTTCAGATGATACAGTCTCCAAAGAGAATGAGAACGATACTATTCAAATTCTTTTTGTTAACACAGAGTCTGATGAACATGGGGGAAATCTACCCGTTCCTTTACCATAGGAGGGAAGCTCCCCATTTCGAGAGATTCATCTGGCCATTCATTCGGACCCTCCTCCAAGCAATCTAGTCGTTTCCTTTGATTGGAATCAACTAGCGGGACCCTGCCTACCATCTAATGTACCATTCAGAATCATAGTACAAGTTTACAGAATGATCATGTCTAGAAATATCATAGATGAAGGGGCTTTCGTGAGTATCCTTTCCTCAACTTCTTGGAAAGCACTTCGTTCGCCATCGCTTTTGCCTGAGAATTGAAATTTTTCAGGCTTCAACAAAGGAACCAGTCGACCATTAGGGATCCTTCCAAATTTGCCTGTAACTTTGAGAAGGAAAACTGTTCACTTAAACGTGATGGTATTCCAAGGGCCACTAGATTACAATCTACTCCTTGGGCGTGACTATGTTTACAGCATGGGAGCTATTTTTTCCTCATTCTTTTAGGTGATGTGTTTCCCGTATGAAGGAAAAATGGTATAGCTTGTTGACCAGCTTTCATTTCCCGATTCTAACATGGCTATGAGTCAAACACAGTCCCTAAATGGTCTCTTTGCACAAGGAATGTCTCTTCAACCTCTAGCTCATCCACCTAATTACCATGAGTGATTTAGTGAATGTGACAAAGCTTAGGGGGCATGCACCCTAGTTTGCTTCAGCAGGCAAAACCAGATGAAAAAACAGATTTCCTTGTAGGTTATATGACCATTTTGAGACACCATTTCTATGTAGGATATGGGATCAGTCTGGAACAAGATCTCCTCACACGTTATGTGATTGGAAGCTCACACCATTCAACTTTGTCTATTTCAATGGACAGAGTCGAGGAAGTTTTTTGTCTGCTCCGCAGACGAAATGATCCCGCTTAAACGCAAGAATTTCCATAAGGGAATTGGAAATTCTCGTTTTCTCAACACCTGGGGGCATGCAAACCTTTTTTATGCAAGTGAAAAGCGACCAACTTAACTCTAACCTCGTAGTATTTTAGCTTAACTTTTAGTTCAACTGTTTAGGTTAGGTGATTGGTCTAATCCACCATTCACCTTTGTCGCGACCCCATCAAAGCAAAGGAAATGTTTTTTTCTAAACTATCCTACCTAACATTAGTAGTTCATTAACTCTTAGTATATTTAGTTATGTAGTTGGTCATTTCTAGCCTACATACAAAAGGCAATGAGCAAAGTTTCGCATGGGGCAAGCTCACTAAAAAATGAACCTATTAATAAGAGATAGCTTTAAAAGACTACTGGCACAAGCAATGTTACCGCAGGGTTCAAGCTCATTAAAAAATAAAACCGCCACTGAGCATAGTTTCCAAATATTCAAGCTCATTAAAAAATGAATCCACCCTCGGTAAATAACCTTTGTGATCACATTGCTATTAGCCTTTTGAGCCTTGGTCGTGTTCTTAAAATCACCTCCACTCTTTTAGCCGATCATATGCCTCCACTTGATTGTTTACCCTTTTGAGGAACAGTTGTGATGAGTGATTCTATTAACCACCCTCGTTACACTGCCATGTTTGAGAAAGTTCCAAACTTACCTAGAACCAGTTGCTACCCAAAAACATCACTTGTTCCTAAAAAATGAGTCTCTTTTAAGCTCTTTTTAGACTCGTAAAATATGAAAAGATTGCCAAGCTACTGGCCTTTCCAGCTTGTTAAAGTAAAGGGAAGCGCCATCCCTCCTCTGCATTTTAATGTTTTTGGACCTGAGGGATCATTACACAAAAGGATTGAGCACTTGTCTTTCTCAGCTCGCTAAAGCTATCAAAAAGTCATCCCTTTCGTATTATTTTATACTTTTTTCAGACTTAAGGGATTATGACATGAAAAAGGACTACTAGAGTTTCCTTTCTGTCCCTTTTCAAACACTCTAAACATGAAAAGGACCGAGTTATCTTTGTCGTTAAAATCATTAAAACAATAGCGACAAACTTGTCCTTCTGGACAAGAGCGAGTTTCATTGTCGCTAGGCTCACTAAAACATAGTGACAGGTTTGCCCGAAGGGCACATTATAGAACAAGCATATGTTATCCTCCTCAAGCTTGACAAAAATAAAGAGGTACTGGTCAGCAATGACTGGGGAAAACGGGAAGCAAACTTGAAGAACTTCATTGGTAGCAGGTCGCTCTTGAACATGACACTTCACTTCATCACCATGATTGAGTCGGGTTGGGTTATTCCGTTCACCATCACCATTGGTCCTCCATACCATCCATAGGGTTAATGCTACCGATCCATTTCAGTGTCACCGATATATTCAAGAGAGGTCACTCAGAGAATTCACCAACCCAGCTAACACCTCATCCACTGCAATGTCTTCACTCTCCATTTTTCATGACCGCCATTCCTGAACCTTATATCATCAGATTGTTTTCACCTCCAGAAAATCATTTGCTTCATTTTGTGTCGTAGATGTGGGATTCATTAAGGCCCTCCTATGACGGGTCACTTCTTGTCGACATTAGCTCATTATCCAAGAAGTTGACTTAGGAACAACCCTTTCAGTACTTTGAAGCTTGCATGCCTCAATGGCAAGTTTCTCACTTTCAACGATAAGTTTACATCAATGGCCTTTGACTGAAAGATTTTGCGTGGTGTTCGACACTAGATCCTATATTCACACCACCTGAATTGTACTGTAGTACCTTGAGGGTCATTATCATTATCGGTGATTCCTCTCATGCCTGTTAACAACTTACATCATTGGCTGGTAATTAGGTGATGTCTTTCCATGTTCAACTTTAGAACATCTTTTCACATGGATTGACTTGTACGTCAAGCGAAGATTGAATGAGTTTGAAGACCCCAAATCTAGTTTCATCCATTCGGGCTATAATATATTCAGGAAAATAAAGACATCAAATGTACACCATACCTGCATAGATGATCATCCAAGCTAAGGGATGATGACTCTACAAGAATCACTAGTCTACAACATAGAAGGTTGTTTGTCCTATGTACATGAAAATGAATTTATAAAACTAAGCATGGGAATGCCCACCTCAGGTAGATCATGAAAATAACATGAAGATAATGTATTGTATTTTATTTTATATAGGTCACCTTCTAGTTCGAAAAACCTCGAATCCTCATGATAAAGCATTTCACCCGACATTAGAAGATTTACGACCTCATGCTTTAGAGGGCAATTGTTATAGACATATTTGGGCATTGCAACCAAAATCACATATGTCGATAAACCAAGGGCTCTTAAACCCCTAAAAGTTTTTTTTCACACCCTAAAGGATCATGGTCAACTGATTATATCATTTCCTAGAAGTTCCACCTGAAAAACCACTCAGAACTGGCCAAAACTGGACCATACAGACTGCTCCATGTGAAGGGTGCAATGCATACTGACTATAACACTGGCCAAGTGCGATGCATACTGAAAGATCCTTCTATAGGGTGCGATGGGTGAGAGTAGAAAAATGGCAGAGACAATTTGCTAAGTGGAAACCCAGAGAATCTTCTAGAAACTTCTCATATGACAGTTGCCTCTCTGAATTCGCCCAGGGATGAGTAAGAGATCATGAAATCTCCAAGTGGAACCAAGAACTATCAGTGAAATGACACTAATCAAAAACCCAAAACCTAACTCACCCCTCTGCAAATATCTATAAATAGATCCCTCATCCCAGAGATCCAAAAGGCTGGAATTTTGTAATTTGTAAGGAAGTGTTGTTGGTTTCTCTTTGAGACATTGTATTGTTGGGTGATCTTGCTTTTCATGAGGTGAAGAGGGCTTTCATGTTGGGAATATGATGCTGGATCAGAAAACTGGGTTGTAATCCTCTCTTCTACTTCTACTATCAATAAAGTTATTTGAGTTTTCCTTCATATACTTGTGTACTTGTGAATTTTGTATTTGTGGATGAAATTGTATGGTTAGTGTACTTCTAATTCTGCATTGTTTATGGTATTATAGATCTATATGCTTTGATGGTGTTTTGTTGCTTTGCCTCTATAGGTGTTCTTTAAAGCGGGACAAGTGAGAAAGGAGTGGCAAGCTCTATCAAAGGAGAGAGGAAACAAGCAAGGAGCCAAGCGAAATATTAAGGTTGGTGCTCTCTGCTTCTCTCTCATCTATGATACATAAAGGAAAACACAAGTTACTTTGAATTTTTTGTTTCTAAGATAGCTACCCATCTTAGTGGGACTAGTAGATCAAATAGACACTAGTTTTCTCGGAAACAATAGGAACCAAGGTTGTTTTTCTCGCCACATCATCCTGATCAAAGAGCTCCTCTAAACATATGAGACCTCTAGGAATAATATTATCCTTTAGGTTTAAAACATCCATCTGATTTGCCTCAATATCTTTTTCATTAGAATCAAAAACATTATCAATGAAAGCATTCTTAAACTTTCCTTCATTCTATAAAAAGGAATTAATTTCATTCTCATCCCAAAAAACTTGCCAACACCTCAAATTATCAGGAACAGTAGGCCTATGTTTGACATGAATTTCAAATTTATTTCTACAATTCATGGGAATCTTCAAATTGTTGGCTACAGTGGCTAGTGAATCTGCAATGATGTTTTGAGTCCGAGGTACCGCTGTCAAGGTGTATTCCGGAAACATCTTCAAAATATCCAGAACTACATTTCTGTAGGCTCTCATCTGGGGATGCTTTTCCTGATATTCTCCTTTTACTTTTCTAATCACTAGCTCTGAATCACCATAAACAAAAATCCTTTTCATGCCTAGTTTCTTCAAAAATTTTAGACCTGTAATCAATGCCTCATACTCTGCTTCACTATTAGAGCAATCAAAATCTAACTTGTAGGAACATACTCTAACATTACTTGGGACCTTGGTAGGCTGGAAGGCAGGGCTTTGAATCCAAATTCCAATACCAGCACCATCTTTACCCACAACACCATCGAAGTCCATGCTCCAAAGGTCGGCTTCATCTTCTAGATGCTATAATTTTGTTTCTTTCTCAAAATTACCTTCGTTGATTACTTTATTTTTCTTCTCTTCGCTGATCTTTTGCTATTGCGTAAGCTTCTCAAAAGAAATTTCTATTTTTTCTTTTTCTTGATTAAGAACTTCTCTAAAATTCTCGGAAATTTCTGGTACATCATCTACTTCTACAAGCTAAATATCTACATCATTCAATCCACTATTAGAGTACAAAACAAAGCTCTCTAAATCAGTATGTAGAGCATTTATCAGATGATTCAGAGGCTTCTCTTTAATTTTGATCATATACTTCATTTTCTTTTCCTAGTACAACTTCCTCAATTGACCGAAAACAGGGTTTGAAGCATAAGAGAAGTTAATTTGTAAAGTGCCTTTGAGTTTAACTCCCCCAATCTAGATAAGAGCATACCAAATCGCAGTGGTATATTAGCAACTACCACAACCATAAAGACATTTTTGGCTGGGATTTGATCTAAAGAAACCACCAAATATTTGATGAGACCAATGCAACGAACTCTACTAGATTCAAATGAGTACAAATCATGATATTTCTGGGTGATATCTAGGCCCAACTTTTCCATAATAGCTTTGGGCATCAAATTATGGGAAGCTCCAGAATCTAACGTAACATTATGGAGAATATATTCATGTAGTCTAAGACTTAGATAAAAGGGAGGGACTTTGCTATCTTTACGCTGACCTTCTATGGCTAGACCAAAAATGAGTTCAAGATGATCATCCTCGACATTCACCATGTCTGACAAAGGATCTATTTGCAATATTCTAGATGCATGGTGTTTATAGTTTTTATTCTTAACAAGCTCAGTCAATGGAATAGACACTTTTAATTTAGAAATTTCACTTTCTAAATTAAAGGATGAAACTTTATCTACCTTTTGACACGAATGTCCCTCTTATTTGTTTTCTCTTTCATTGCACTATCTTTTTTTTGATTGTTCTTCTCATTTGCAATGGTACGTGTTGATGTTATCTTGCTGGAATTCAGATCAGCAAGCTCTTTTCCTTTCTTCCGAGTGTTTGAGGAATCATTCTTTGACTGCCCATCCTTTCTTTTTTGAATGGGATTGACCGACACATCTTTTCTCCTTAAAGAGTATTGCCTCTGCTATGCAGTCAAAGCATTCATATAACCACATTGATAATCATTAGATTCGGCCTCCAAAACCACATCATTTGATAAGATGTAATCCTCATCACTTTGAATGTCTGGAACTTCTTCATATTCTTCATCTTTGGTTAGAAATATAGGCATACCATCAGTAGTGAAAAAGTGATTTGTTTTAATTACTAGATCTTCCTCATCTTCTTCTTCCTTTCCTTGAACATAATTCTGTTGTAAGGGAGTTTTGATCTACTGTTGTTGTGCTGGCTACTCTGGTGCTTTTTGTTCTCTTTTCTTGATTAAGAATTGGGGTTGTTGTTTTCCTCTAAAATTTGGATTCTGGATTTGAGATTTAGGTCTACTTGTGATGGATAACTGGTCAACCATCTTTTCCACTGTAAGAATCAATGTATCCATCTTTATATTTGAAGTAGATGATACTTCTTCCACGGTCACTCTTTTCTCAAATCTAATTCTTTCTCTTTTGGCCAACAAGTTTGCTTCTACACTCACGACATTCTTTTGCATGTCTTCTAGTGTTGTAGGATCACGTTCCCGCAACTAATATGCCATGTCAATATCGAAACCATCCAGAAACTTGAGCAAAGCCAATCCCTGTAGTGGTTTAATGTTTGTAGGAATAACATTGTATACTGCATTGAACCTCACACAATAGTCTTGCACACTCACCAACATTTCTTTTGATGTTCTCATACTCGGAGAAAATCTGAAGTGGATTCTTCTTCTCCTCCCATCAATCTAGAAATATCTATGGAGGATTGGTAAAGTGGTGATAGAAGTTGCTGGTAAAGCTCTGAACCATTTCCGAACTTCACCTCCAAATCTTTGTACAAACAATCTCATCATCACATCTTCAATTTCTACTTCATGGAGGTCAAAGAAATCATTCCTTTTATCTACATGTTGCTGAGCTGTAATGGTTTGAGTGGCATCAAAGAAAGGTACTTGGGTTTGATAATCAGTGGGCATGGCACTAAGATTCTGAGGTAAAACAAGGGGTGCATACCAGGCATCCACAACTCGAGGTGGGGGAGGTGGATTTAAAGCAAGGATTGGGGTACTTAGTATATTCAAAGGGGATTTAACAATAGCTGTAGTAGTATGGACTATCTGTAAAGATGAAAGCAGTGGGTAAGGAATTGTTTGAGTTGCAGTAGATGTAAAGGAACTATTTCGAAAATTAAAAGATGGCCTATTTTTCACCCAAGTGTCTACGTTTGAAGAAAGGTTTTGCAACTGATCAAGAGCATGAATAAGCCGTGACCCTGATTTACTTTGTGTAAACAAGTCGTCAACGAGGTATTCAAGAGATATAGAGGAATCAACAACTATTTGATCAATCCAACTCAAATATTTACTACGAATTAGACTTTGCTCAAAATGAACATCAAACTAAATATCTTGTAGAGTGTTTGACCTTTCTGGGAGTGAATGAATGTGATGAATGAAAACTTCACTTGATTGTTCTTCTGCTACATTGAATTTCTCTACAGCTTTCTTAGATTTTCGCCCAATTTTGTGAGGATCACTAACAATGGCTAGAGGATTTGGATCTGGATTGGATCTAGTGTACTTTCGCAAAGCCAGAATGCTCAATTTTGAAATTTATATATTGCTTTAGAACTTTCCAATTCAGTCTAGTAAATTCTAAAACTCATCATCCACAAGCTTAAGAATTCAAATGAAAGATACTACTGGGGTGATTAATCTTTCATTCCCCAGTATGGTCGCCACTATGTTATCACTTGGATTGAACCTTAAGTTGAAGGAAGGCAATGCCAGGGTAACCACAAACCATGCTTAGCCAAGTAGTTATCCCTACTAGGCCAGGAGAGGGTTAGGTATAGTAGCAAAAAGTTTGATTTGATTTTGAAGGGGTTTTGTTGGATTAGGAGTAGCTGGAGAGTTAGGGCTAGGGAATTAGGTCAAAATTTTAGGGTGTTCAATGGGGCAAGGTAGGCATGAGATTTAGCACTATAGGGCTTGATGGGTGAGGTGTTTTAAGACTGGTGAGAAGCTGTGAAGATCATGTGATTACCATGGATCCTTCCTAAACTGTAGAAAATGTATAATGGAAAATATTTCCCCAAAGCAAAGTAGTGATGTTATGGATTCTGCCTATCAACTTGAAAAAATTCACTCAGAAGATATGAAATGATTAATGAAGTACACAAAACATATAACATATGATCATAAGAGAATAAACTAAACTATACTCCATACCACATGAATCCCAAAGAAATAGCTGCAATTTTTATTAGTCTCCTGCTAAACTACTACAAAATGATGTACAATCAAGCCATAAGAATCCAACTGAGTCCAACCCTTTAAAATGAGAAAGAAGAAGAAGATATAAGAATTGTTTCAACCTCCTACCATCCTCAGGGGTCGAATCTCTAAGATGAGGAGCTAATATAACCAACATTGAATAAGAAACTGGAATATAGGCATCTTAACAACTTGCCACCAAAAGTGAAAAATTGATTCATTTGAGCTCATATTGACTTTTAGTCTGATGAATATACACTCTACTACTAATTATCCATCATATTTACAAGACAAGTCATAATTTACAATAGTAAAACATACTCCATGAGAGAAAATCCATGAACATAGTCAAAACACAGAAAAATAGCCATCCTGTGCAAAATTTGCCCTACGCGCAACGCCACTGGTCCAATGCGCAATGCCACTTTCATGTCCTTTTTGGAGGCCTTCCTGGAATCCAAATTGAGCTCATGATAACTCATTAGAAAATTCTTCAAGTCTAATTTCCATGAAACCTATAATTTCTTCATTTGAAGCTCATTTGACTCCTCAAAATTTGATTCTCCCAAGACTGCTTCTGTGTGTCCAGAAAGTGGCAGAAAGGTCATTTTTAGGGTGTTTTTTGACTTTTTGGTAGACCAGTTCTACCCCAAAAACTTAGCAAACCCATAGGGTGCATGTACTCATCACTCTGAATCTAAAAATTTAAGCCATTTGTCCATTGGATGCCCCAAGGGAAAGTGCAGCGCTGGTGGCGCTGCACGTTGAGCCAGATTTTCTGTGTGCAATTTCCAAAATTTGCAAAAAACAAAATCTCCTCCAAACCTTACCAAAATTTGTGAGAAGCACCATCATCAAGCATCTTGATGATCCAAGGAATCTTCAACAAGCAACCTAAGCCTATCCTCCTCTTTTTTTCCCTTTAGGTCCCGCCTTAGCCTAGCATTCATCTTTTTTACCCTCATGTTGAAAATTTTGTTTCGGACCCTGTAGTGGTAGGCCATGTGCTTGATCATCTAGTTGTCCCTATTAGCCTTTTGAAATAGCTTATCTCAATGCAAATTGACTCTCTCAAGACAAATCTATCTATCATCCTCAACTTCCTTCTCAATAGGAATCAAAGTGACCAATGCCTCCTTGTCACCTTGTCATTTTATCTTGAGAAGTTCTAGCTCCATGAGGACTTGCTTGTCACTCAACTACTTGTTCTCTTGTTCCAAATATGTGATGACATACTTGGCTCTCTCCAAATTGTCCATCAATGCTTGGACTTGAGCCTCCTTTTCCTGTATGATGATGTCCTTTATTGTTTCTTCATCCTAAGCCTCTAAGTCAATTGTTTCCATGCCATGAGGAGTATAATGCTACTCCGCATCATCATGCTCTGTCAAATCAAACTCTCTTTTCTCCTCATCATCAATATATTCCACCTGCATCTTTTCCTTCCTTTTATGTAGTTGTTTCACCTATACCTGTTGTGTTGATGAAGAAGGAAAAGCCCCTTCCACATCCTGTGGAGCAAGCATTTGCCTATGAGTTGATGAAGAAGGCAAGGTCCCTTACACATCCTATGGAGCAAACACTTGCCTATCAGCTGCAAACAATCTCCTTGTGCCCCTTTGATATGTCATGTATGTCTTGGGCACCTCAGTAGCTCTAGTCTCTTTGACCTTCTCATCCGTCTTCACCTGAGCACTGCTAGAAGGCCCCCCTGATTCTTGAGATAATGGTGGATGAAGTTGAGGACCCATAAAGATGTCATGAGCAATAAATGTCTCCCAGGAGATGTTGAGGAGGCTAAGATGATGAAGCACAATCAACTTGATCAGGGAATAATGATAAAGACTGCTCATCTGCTAAGGGTATGAATTTTTTTGTACAAAGTGGGCCATCTTCTTAATATTCCTGAATAAGAAATAAGGGAGATTTAACATCCTCACCTTGGTAAAATGCATGAGAAGCCTGATGTGATAGGTGTATAGTCGAGAAAATCTACCCTCACAAGTGAAATATTTCATGATGATTTTCATCATGGGGACATACTTGTCTTCAAGAAATCTAAAAGGAAAAAGTCTTTTCACCTCATTTTTGCACTGGGGTTTGATATAAGGCTCATAATAGTGTTCATCTAGGTCTTGTGCCTTGTACAAATTCTCCCCTACATTCGGAATATTGGTTGCATCCACAATAATGGAAGGCAAAACTGTAAATGTCACCCCAGCAAGAGTCACCTTGTTGTCTCGAAGATTGGCTACAAAAAGCCTGGTGAGCTCAGGGTGGTGTTGAACTCTCTCTACCTACTCACAGAACTCATAACACCCTAGATGTATGAAACAAGTGATAGCCAACTGAGAGGCCTGCAATTCTCTGAGGTTTGATGGCTCTTCCCTAATAATTCTGTCTCCCTTGTGTGGTTTTCTCTGATACCGAGGTTTATCTGTTGAGCTGTCACTACTAGTGTTTTCCTCCTCTTCATAGTCTATGTCTTCTCTATCCATGTTTACAAAGTTTGAGAATGTGCACTCCTAGAAAAGGGATGAAGGGAGTAAGTGAGAATGATTTAGGAGTGAGGGAATGGGAGATGACCTTGTGAGGTAATTTGGTGGGCTAGAAAATGAAGGGGAGGGTATGAATCATGAAAATGGGGGAGAGGGGCTTAGGTCTTTTTTTTTTTTAAACATAACTTGTGGGATGAAGGATGAGGGGGTATAGAATGTTATGGAATGATATAGGGGAGAGGTTTAGGGCTTTAGTAATAGATGGTGGGAGAAATAGAGGGGATTAGGGTTTCTAGGGTGTAATTGAGGGAGAATATACGGTTTCACATTTGTCATGGTAAATTACCTTCAAACACTTCAATTGCAACTCAATGATGAGGTATAGTGAGGGCACTTACTTGTTTGAGAGATGAGAGGGTGCTCTTGGAAGTTTTTATGAAGGTGAAGGATTTTTTGGTCTTTGATTCTCAACGCACAACGCTTGATACAGGCATGCAACATCCTCCTGAATGCACAACGTAGTGTTATTTTGCACTGCCAAAAACTCCCTACGTATAGCACCTAGCTTGTACGTGCAGCACCACCCCCTGAACGCACAACGCCACCTCCACTGCCTGAAACACACAGCACCAAACTCCAAAAGCGCAACGCCACTTCTCCTTGACCCAAAACTCACTCAACCTCTCCTCTTTTCTTCAATTTTTGACTCCTTCTTTTCCAAATGAGAATGGTGAATTTGAAAACGCATTTTGACACCTTATATAGGAGTAGATTTTGATTTTTCACTAGAAAAACCCACTTTTTAATGTTTCTTGACCTTTTTCAAATCTCTGTTTTTAATGCCTTTATTTTTTGTTCCTTTTCAATTTGATGATGCTCAATTTGAACTAATTTTTGTGGTGTTTCTTTGTCTTGTAGCAAGGAGAGATTCATTGGTGTAGCCGATATCATTTATTACAAAAGTGGCATAAAATTACATGAGAAATATAAATTAACTCAAAATACTCTGTTTTCACCTCAAAAACATGTTTTTTGAGGTGAAAATTACATTAGTTAAAAAGATAATTATATAGTGACTACGACTTACTAGCCATCATTCCTGATTTATTTATCATCCCCATACCCTTGTTGCCCTTTATTTACACCTTTAAATCATACTCTTGACCTTGGAAATGAAAACCTAAGACCTAATGAAAACATACCCTATGACCTAATGAAAATATGATTGCATTTTGACCATGAAACCATGACTCAAGACAACCTGAAGATGGGTCAACAAGTATACTTTATGAGGGAGAAAGTAGATTTTCTGAAGAGAAGACAACCATCAGTGGATCAGTTTGACATGACCTAATGAAATGATGTAAAAATTTCAGTATGGGACCCCTAAAATGAAAATGCAAAGAGAAAATTTAATCCCTGAAGGAAGTATGCAAATACTGATACTAATAGATTCTCTTTCTTCTCCAAAATGGAAAAGTAGTTTTGCAAAATTATTAGAAATGAAGAAGGAAAATGAAGCCCTAAAGACTTCCACATATGTGGCATTCTGGAAGCAACTTTCCACAACTTAGACTATATTACTTTCCGCCCTTGACAATGAAAAGGTTTAGTTCCAATTATCATTTTTGGAACCAAAGGTACCTGTGCCTAAAAGTGTTGAAGATTATAAAACTTCCGTGTTTTCATTTGACACTAAGAAAATACGTCTTATTGATCAAATTGACATTCATAAGAAAGTAGGAGAAATTATGTATTCATCTTTGACAAGTTCTTCCATGGAAACTTCTTAGCTACAAGCTTCTATGAATAACATTCATTCCCAATTAAAATTGGAAAAGATGTCATCCCTAGCAAAAGACACTAAAATTAAAGGGCTTAAAGATTTAGTTATAAAATTAGGATTATATCCTAAAGATTTAAAGGCATCTAAGGAAATAATCAAAAGAGAAATGATGATATTTAAACATTGAGGAAACAGTTGAGGCCACCAACAACTGATCACATGTTCAAGAACTTAGTCAGTTAGAGAAGGAGAAGGAGAACATGCTTTGCATGATTGTCATGAAAAAAATAAAAATACAAAAGATAGAAGAAGAAAAGGAAAAGTTAATCAAGGAAAGAGAGCTACATCTCAGTATTGGAGTATCAGTTTCTACAATAGTGACTTCAACATCATAAATTTCTATAGCAGCAGTGTCCACAACAAAGACAGAACCCACTAGCCAAAATTTAGCAAAGAAATTGTCAAAAGCTATGGGAGACCTGTCATTAAAATATATTGAAATTGAAAAACTTAGAACTCAACTAGAGAAAAATCAAAATGACAAGATAAGGGCTGATAATACATATATGGAGGAAGTTCATAAAAAAATCATATTAACCAGAAGAATAGAGAAATATGAGAATGAGTCACTGATTACAGAGACATTATCCAACGCAAAGGAAAATATATGGACTGAAATAAATTATACCATGACTGAACTTTTGAGATCTATTCAAATTATTTTTGAACAAGAGGAGTTAGTGCAAAGATCAAAAGTAGTCATCACAAGAACTAAAGAAGATTGGAGCACATTCCTAGATAAGCTAATAAAATAATTAAAGTAATCAATTCTAAATCTAAAGAAGAACTAGAAAAATTTGGAATTGAGGACATAAATAATATTGTCCTAGTGGTAAGATGAATTTTGACAAAAATAAATTTAATGTTACAGCTAGAGAACAAATGTCAAAAATTGGAAGCACAAATTACAAAGTTTCGAAGAAAATTTAATATTCTACATCAAAAGGGCCTTTCATCTCTATGAAATTCTAGTGGCCAATTGATTCCACTAAAAGATTATCAATACAAATTGCACTAGATAGAAATAGAAAGAACTAAATTTTCCAAATTTAAAGGGATAATCAGTAGGAAACCACTCCTAGAAGGCCTAGAGTATGATATTTTCATTCAACGTGAAGTTAACCATTTGTTCATCACTAGGCCAACTTTTGAAAAATACACAGAATTTGATGAGGCATATAGGAAAGTAACAAAATTTTCTATCCCATATGATAAAATATGGGATAAGTTACTCGAACTCATTGAACAAAACAAAATGCAAGGAATTCAATGATTAGTCACAAGAAAAGGAGTAGTAAGATGAAAATGAGGAGCAAAAAGTAGAAAATTTAGTTAAAGGCAACAATCATCAAACAACACCCTTAAATTATGTGTTGATTATTTGAATAAGTTAGAATAGCTACTTTCTAGTTCTATCTTTGTAAATCCAAAACGATTTAAGATATTATCTCATTTCGTAATAAACTTTTTTTATATCTAAGATATTTTGGAATTATATTCTATAAGTGTTGGGAAATTCAAATAAGTTGGGGTTGAACCCTTGTAATGAACCAGTGACATGATTGTAATGCTCAAAGCTATTTTTGAAGATAATTGAAGGATTCTGGATTCATTATGAACAACTTGTGTATCTATATGAGTTTTCATTGTTATCAATTATGTTTTTCATATTTATTTATGCACATGTTCAAGGTAACATAGAAGAGTGGGCAAGGTTATATTGAATATGAATCTCCCTGAAAGCCCCTACAAAGTTATAATTACTAAAAGAGATTAATTAACTGAACAATTTGTCTTCATTAATTCTTCTAAATATTTTAATTGATGCCTTTTGTCATCTCTACATGCATCTAACATATATGATAAATTATATGTTCAATATGAATTTTTAATAATTATATGCTTTCTTTATGTCTTCCTTTCAAATCAATTTAAATACTAATTCTATTAGGAACGAAAATCAGCCCTTTATTTTTCTCAAAAATACTTAGAAATGACATGTGTTTAAAGGTTTAATGCATTGGTCATCCACTTAAATCAAAACCTTAGATGCTTTTCCATAGTTCCCTATCCTAGAACTGTCTACAAAGATACAACATCAGATTGGCACAATTGTTGGGGAACACAGATTGAAGCTTTTCCCTAGGACAACGATCAAACTTGCCTCTTAATGGTGAATAAGGGGTCGGTAGGATAAACTCCTTCACCTGGTGACTCTATATATCAAATTTGGCTTCACGCTAGTAGATCTCAGTTAGATACAAAAATTTTATCTCCTTTATCATATTCAGAGAGATTAGTGAGAATTTCATCTATTAGATGTAGGTTATAAGCCTCTCTTGCTGCTTCTACCTATATTTTATCTGAAGTACCCTCACAGTCTGACCCTTCTCAATCAACTCCAATACTTGTTGAATTATCAAATCTTCCTCCAAAAGTTTTAGAACTCCTTTCTAGAGGAGTAAATCTTCAAACGACACTATTAATTCATCACCTTGAGGCCTTTGAACTTCCTTATTCCCGTTTAGAACTTTATGATAGTGAAGAAAATCCTAAAATTTATCTTTCTGAATTTAAACCCGTTGATTTTAAATATTCTATTGTACACACTTATCCCTCTACTTATACTAAACCTAAAGAGGAGCTTAGTATTTATACTAATCCTCTATATTTTGAAGATCTTGAAAAGGCTTTACCTGAAGTTCATAAATTGGTTATTAATCATCATTTTTTTCTAGAAACCCAAACCTTCATCACGTCCATCTTTTAGTAAAGTTGTTTCTCCAAAAAATGCATTTGCATTACAACATAAAATGGTTGGTTTTGAACCAATTATGGCAACACGATATGTGTCATTAGTTCTTCGACCAACATCCCAACTTCACACTTTTCCTTATGTGTATTTAAAACATTTACCTAGATTTAATGGAGAAACATGGCCATCTGCTGAAGATCACTTGGCTGCATTTCTGGATTTTTCTGACAACAAGTATATTGAGCAAGAAGATGTTTACAATAGAATTTTTGTTCAATCATTACAAGGAAATGTTATAATATGGTTTAGACAACTACAAGCTAATTCTATTAATTCATGGGCTGAATTAATTAACATTTTCAAGAATCAGTGGGGAATAAAAAAGGCTATTGTTTACTATTTAACAGAGTTTGAATATTTGAGAAGGCATCCTGTTGAACATGTTGTTGATTTCATTAAGAAATTCAATAATATTTAGAACAAGATGCCCCCAGATTGTAAGCCTCCAGTTACTGCAACTAAAGTTAGGTCTTCCAAAGCATTGAAGATGATTTTGTTGTAATTCTTAGAGAGAGAAAATATGAAACTTTAGCATACATGCATACTAATGCAATTGAAGTTGAAGCTAATATATCAGCATCCAATAAATTGAAAGCAAAGGCCAAAAATGATGAAAAGAAAATGAAAGCTAGAGAGGAAAGTACCTCATCATCAAAAAATAAAGATGAATAACATAAAATTTATGAAATAACCTCTTTACTTAGAAATATATCTAATAGAATATCAAGAATAGAAGCTCAACCTAGAGTAACCCAACATGTTTCAAATAGATCACAAGTTCAATATAGAAGACCTTTTCAACCTCAAATTTTGCAAAGACCAAATTCTGATCAACAAATTCAACCTCCCTTAATGATTGATGACCAAGATCATTAAGATATGGTTCCTATTAATACAAACTATATCAATTATTTTGATGATTGATCATCTCATAATGTTATTTTTCTAATCATTCAAGATCAGTCCTTAATTCAAAATCAAGAAAACCCCCAAATTTCCAAAATCAAGCTTTTTCTTAATTCCACATTGCTGGATTAAATCAAAGGTATGACTTAAGACCAAAACCAGGACCTGGTAGATCTGTCAAAAAAGTTACCTTTGATGAACCTCAAGTAAAAGCAATCGAAACAAAAACATCACCAGTTCAACCACAAAATTAGTTACAAGAACAACATACTACTGAAAAAAAAATTCCCACTATTTTTAATGTTGAAAAAGAGTTAGAAATAGTTAAAATTCCCATTTCATTATCTGAACTCTCAAAAAATCTAGGTTATAAACATCAAGTCTCTAAATAGATTCAATCTTGAAGTGTTGCTGTAGAGGGGGGTGTCATTACTTTATAGGATGAAAAACCTTCAGTTGTTTTTGGTCCTAGTTCAAATATGATTGATGAAAATGTACCTCCTTTTTATGTCACTTTGAAAGTTCATGATTATCTTTTATACAATTTTATGTTAGATATTAGTGCTTCCCATAATATAATGCCTAAATTAATCACAGATCAACTTCAATTGCAAATCACTAGATCATATCATGATTTGTATAGTTTTGATTCTAAGAAAGTACCTTGCTTGGGATTAATTAAGGATTTAGTTGTAACGCTTGATCAGATCTCTTTGAAAAGTATAGTCTTCGACATAGTTGTTACAAATATTCCCCCAAAATTTTGAATGTTATTGTTAAGATCTTGTTGTACAAATTTGGGAGGAAGACTACAAATGAACATGTCCTATGATACAATCCCAGTCTATGGAGGCGAAAATTTAATACTATACACAGAAGTAAGAGTTATCAATATTGTTTGTAAAGAAAATCAAGCAATTAATCATCCCATTTATGCAATTGATCAATACTTTGGATGCTTCACTGTGGCTACTAATGATCTTCCAAATCCTCAACTAAACATTGAAGAAACTATCAATACTCCTCACTCTTCAAACACTGACATTTGGAAAATGAATTTTGATGGAGCATTTTCTAAAGATGGGGATGGGGCTAGAATTGTACTCATTTCTCCTGATAAGAAAAATATAAAACAATCCTTTAAATTATATTTTGAAGTCACAAAAAATATGGCAGAATATAAAGCCCTAATTTTAGGATTGGAGTTAGCTAAAAGTATGAAAGTTCAAAACTTCTCAGTATATGGTGATTCAAATTTAATTGTAAAACAGATTAGAAATATTTGTCAAACTAAGCATCCTAGGCTTAGATCTTATAGAAATGAAGTTTGGGATTATGTAGATAATCATTTTCAAGCCTTCAATATCACATCAATCATAAGAGAAGAAAATATCCATGTTGATGCTTTGGCAATTCTACTAGTTCTTTCAATATTCCTGATCCTCTACAATTACATTATCAAATTGAAGTAAAGTACAAACTTTCCATTCCAAATAATCTAAAACACTGGAAATTTTTTGAAGATGATGAGAAGTTAAATTCCTTTTTACAAGTAATAGATGAATTTTCTGCTTTACATGTTGAAGAAGAAAATATTGAAGAAACCAATTCATATTCACATTTAAAACAGAAAATTGTTGATCATGATATCATTCAATTACCAAATAATTACATTCCAAAAGGGTTGGTTCCCCTTGAAAAACTTTTTGATCATATTGGTGTCTCAAAATATTCATTGTTAAATTCACAACAAGAAGTTGTTTAGGACTATAATATGGTACTAATAAAGAAATCATAAATGTTAAAATTTCAACATCTTTGCCTCAGAAAATGAAAGACAAATATGTCAATATTTTCAAACATTACAAATATGTATTTGCATGGTCATGCGAAGAATTGAAAACCTGTGATACAACCATTATTGAGCATAAAATTCCTCTCAAACCAAGAGCTAAAGCATTTCAGTTGAAATTAAGAAGAATATATCTGGTCTTGCTTCCAATCAATGAGAAATAAGTAAAGAAGTTATTGGATGCAAAAATAATTGTCCCTTTAAGATATTTTGACTTGATGGCTAACCTAGTGCATGTTAGGAAGAAAAATGGAGAAATAATACTATGTGTTAACTTTAGAAATCTAAGCAAGTTGTATTTGAAGGAAAATTATCCATTACCAAAGATGGATCAATTACTTTAGAGAGTATTAGGTTCTAACAAGGTTTCAATGTTAGATGGATTATCTGGATATAACTAGATTTTTGTTAGTCATGAAGACAAAGAAAAAATGACATTTAAAATTCCATGGGGTTACTACATATATGTATGTTGAGATGCCATTTGGTTTAATCAAATTTGGAGAAACATTTTGAAGAGCAATGGATTTGACATCTTTTGGTAAGATAAATAAAATTATTTTCATTTATCTTGATGATTTAACTATGTTTTCAGATTGTGATGATAAACACATGAAACACTTGAGGAAAGTTTTTGAAAGATGTAGAAAATATGGGATTTCTCTTAATCCTAAAAGGTCACCTTTTGTAATGAAAGAAGGAAATCTATTGGGACATATAATTTCAAAGGAAGGAGTTGTTATCGATCCAAAAAGAGTTTCAGCAATTCAGATAATAGGTCTACCTAGAAACAAAAGGAAATTCAAGCATTTTTAGGAAAAATAAATTTATTAAGAAGATTTATACCTAATTATGCTGAGATTGTGAAAGATATTACTAATATGATTAAAAAGGACCATGAAGTTAAATGGATAGTACAAGCAAGATATTCTTTTTCACAAATCAAAAAGGCAAGTTCAAAAGCCCCAGTACTATATAGTCCAGATTACACAAAACTTTTTAATATCTTCTCCTTTGCATCAAATACTACAATAGTAGTGGTTTTACTACAAATAAATGATGAATAATATGAGCAACCAATTTCCTTTTTTAGTAAGTTTATGAGAGATGCTAAAATAAGATATGAAATCATAGAGAAACAAGCTTATGTCTTGGTACAAACTTTGAAAGCATTTAGGATTTATGTCTTACATTCTCCTATAATTTCTTATGTTCCCAAGAATGCAATAAAAAGAATTCTAATTTAACCTGATATAGATGGAAAGAGGGGAAGATGGATTGCTAAGATACTGGAGTTTGATTTAGACAACACACCTACCAAGTTGGTGAAAGGACATGGTTTAGCCAAACTTCTAGCTGAATCAAATTGTAGTAGAATACTTGGTATTAACACTATCATGTAGATTTTAGGTGAGAAGAATCCACAAGAACCTTCTCAAATATCAAGTGAGAAGAATCCAAAAGAACCTTCTAAGATCTCAGGTGATAAGAATCCACAAGAAACTTCTCAAGTTTTAAGTGAGAAGAATCCACAAGAACCTTCTCATATTTCAAGTGAGAAGAATCCGTAAGAACCTTCTTCCATTGCAATTATTTTTCCTCTTCCTTTACATATTGATGAAAAAATTTTACTTTCATGTTGGTACAAAGACATACTTAATTTTCTTTGTGATTTTGAGTATCCTCTTGAATTCACAAAGAATCAAGGTAGATTTGTTAGACTCAAGGCCACGAAGTATTGTATAATAAATGCATTTTTTATTGGAAGGGTTATTTGTATAACCTCTTATTATGTTTGACTGGGAGTGAAACTGAAGGAGTAATTAAGTAGTTTCATGAAGGAATTTGTGGAGGACATTATGCTTGGAAAGAAACTGCATATAAAATTTTGACAGCAGGTTTCTATTGGCCTAAATTATTTTCATAGGTTGGAGCAAAGGTGAGGAGTTGTATCCCATATCAAATATTTGCTTGAAAATAGAGGCTAGTAGCACTTCCCCTTGTTCCAGTTAAAATTTAAGATCCTCTATTACAATGGCGATTAGATTTCATAGGTTAGTTCTAGCTTCCAACAGTCAACATAGATGGATATTAATAACCACTCATTATTTCAAAAAGTGGGTAGAAGAAATTCTTGTTAAGAATGCAAATGATACAATGGTGATAAAATTCATTGAAGAAAACAATTTGTACAAATTTGGTTGCCTAAGAAAATTGTTACAGATAATGCTCAATCTTTTAGTAGTATCAAAATGATAGAATTCTACTGGAAATATCAAATTACATTACATCATTCTACACCTTATTATCCACAGGGTAATGGGTTGGCAAAATCATCAAATAAAAGTATGATTAAAGTCATTAAGAAAGTATTAGCAGATCACAAAAGGAGTTGTGTTATAGACATTTTTGGGCACTGCAACCCCAATCATAAATGTCCATAAACTGAGGTCTCCTAAGTCCCTAAAACTGTTTCTTCACTACCTAAAGGAACAAGGTTAGCTGATTACATCATCTCCCAGAAGTTCTCCACAGAAAACTGCTCAGAAATGGTCAAAACTAGACCATACTAAATGCCTAGTACGGAGGGTGCGATGCATATCACCTTCCCAGTGTAAAGGGTGCGATGCATACTAGATGGCCCGTCTGTAGGGTGTGATGGATGAGAATAGACAAGTGGAAGAGACGTTTTGCTTAGTGGATGATCAAGGAATCTTCTAGAAACTTCTCATATGACACTTGCCCCTCAGAATTCGCCCAAGGATGAGTAAGAGATCAATGAAATCTCCAAGTGGAGCTAAGAACTATCAGTGAAATGACACTAATAAAAAAACAATAGCTGACTCACAACTCTGTAAATATCTATATATAGATCTCTCATCCCAGAGATCGGGAGGTTAGAGGCTGGAATCTTGTATCTTGTAGAGAATTGCTGTTGTTTTTCTGATGTAACATCATAGTGCTAGGTGATCTAAGCTTTACTTGAGGTGAATAAGGGCTTTCCTGCTGGAGGATGATGTTGGGTCAGAAAAATTGGTTTTAATCCTCTTGTTATTCTTGATATTAATAAAGCTATTTAAATTTTCCTCCACATTCGTGTATGTTTGATTGTATATGCATTTGTGTGGTTAATACATATCTGGTTCTGTGTTGTTTATGAATATAGATCTCTGTTCTTTGATAGTATTATGTTTCTTTGATTCCAAAGGTGCTCTCTGAAGCTGTGTAGACAAAGAAGGAGTGGCAAAGATCTATCGAGAAAGAGAGGAACCGAGCAAGGAACCAAGCACAAGACAAAGGTTGGTGTCCTCTGTTCCCCTCTTGTCTATTTTTCATAAAGGAAAACAAAAGTAGTTTTAACTTGTTTGTTTCTAAGATAGCTACCAGTCATAGTGGGAATAACAGCTCTAAGTGGACACTATTCCCAGTAACAAAATGGCGACTCCGCTGGAGAGCGAATAGATTGTTTGTTAGTTTATTTTTGTTTGTTTTATAAACTTACAGACGGAGCTTGAAGTCAATCCAGCTAGCCTTCGAACTACATTTTCTATGCAAGTGCAAAGTAGATCTATGCTGCTTCATTCTATCTCCGGGTTTTGTTTATAAATTGAACAATTGACCTGCAAACACTCTAATTTCCCTAAGTGGTGGCTCTAGTAACCTCCTTAGATCAACCCCTGTGATTTATATTTACTGAACATCACTTACTTGGCCTAAATCCCTGAACTGAACTGCAAATTGTGATCAAAGACTAGATAAACATCTCACATAGGTACCATCGCACCCTCCTTTCAAGGTTGTCTGTATGCATCACACTTCCCATGTGTAGTAGGTGTGATGCATATTGGATTCCCTGTGTGACAGGTGTGATGGTCAGGGAAGGTTAATTTACCTTCAGACATTGGTTTTTCTTCACTCTTTTCAGTTCTATTTAGGATTTTTGTTATTTGTGGTCAGTATATCTCTGTGAAAACCCCCTTTTCTTACATCATTCTACCTCCATTGTGCAAAGAACTGTAAGTGTTTTTATGTATTGTGTGCCATTTCCAGTTCTCTTTTACAAAGAAGTAGCGTAATCAGACTGTTGTTTCTTGATCTGAAAGTGTCACAAGTGTCGTTTTCAGTCATAGAATAGAATCCCATTTTTCTTGATAGTCGATTTTACTGTTACTCTTGTATGTGATTTGAATTAGTAGTTTTTCAAGTGTCAAAAAAAAATTTCATTTTGAAATCGCAAAGTGTTGTCCTTATCTTCACTTCATTTTGAAAAACAAATTCATTCATACATTAAGAAGGCTGAAAACAAATACATGCATATGCATTTGCATTGAGACTTCTTGGTTTGACTTAGGACAGTGCATTTAGTGTGTGCTTTGTGCTCTTTGTTGAAAGACCCTCAGTTCTCTTTCCTTAGTAGCTAGGATTTTCATTGCCAAAAGAAGATTAAACAGTTGTTTATCATCTTAGACTGCATTTTAGGAATTGTATGTTGGAAATAATACTGAGAGGGGGGGGTGAATCAGTATTATCAGATCAATAAAACTTTTTCATTTCCATATTAAGATTCATATGTGTTGCAACAAATGTATATCCAATAAACATATGATTCAGTTAGGTGATCTTTAATGAGTGCATCGGAACATTATTAACCACATGAGCAGTATACTGGAGCAACAAAATAGAACAGATCATCACACACAAGAAGCACACATGAACACCATGATGTAAGGTGGAAACCCAATGTGGGTGAAAACCACCTGCTGCAAGTCGTCTCAATCTTCTTTAATAAGAAATATCTTTTACAATAGTTTTGTATTGGTGCAGACTTATACCAATACACAGGCTTCTACCTGCAGAAGGCTACAACCTTCTCTCGTTCTCCAAACTATCTTGGAAGGGAGCTACAACCCCCTTTTCTCTTGTACTAGCTGATCCATTTACTAGTATGCAGGTTTCTACCTACTGAAATGCTCCAAAGTTTTCAACTGCTACTGGAAGGGAGATACCACCCCCTTAGCTCTTGTACTAGCTAAGATACTAGTACGTAGGTGCCGGACTACTATCTTCTCTCCTCAGGGTACCATGCTTCATACATTTTCAGACTGGATACTCATGGTACATATCATCATAATCCAAGTTTCATCCAATTTTCATACTGGACCCATCAATATCATTGAAGCACACAATCAATAAATACTAGCATCATCAATCTTTGAATCACCCAATACTGAAACAACACTTTCACCAAAACCAACCTGTGAATAATTCCTTATAACTTGTAGTTGTTCCATACATTGGTCATACCCAAATCATACCATTCATAAACATACGTCAATAATTCAGATCTAGTCTATCAAACATTCCAATCCTTAAGATCTCAATCCATCATGTATTAAATAGATTTTCAATCAACCAACTTCCCTGTGCACAAACTGAACCAATACAGAAAACAAATCTGAACCTTGAACACAACAGTAATAGATAAAACAGCTAAAACATATTTCAAGTAGAGTCCGCAACTTACCCAATAGAATCCTGCAAATGTCCGCACTTCTTCTGTGTCAGACCTGCGCACTTTGGCACCTACGTCTACTGCTCACCTGCACACCTGTACCTTCTGGTCAGTTGTGCACTTCCGCAACTACGGCCACAGCTCGTCTGCGCACTTCCACACCTGCACCACTTCTGGGCCTGTGAACCTACGCACATGTTCCTTGTCTGCATTTGCGGTCCTGCGAGTATAGACAATTTTCAGGCTTCAGGAATACCCTAGACTATCAGATCTACAGATTTGATCATGCGCCGATGAGATCAACCCATCAGTAGATCCGACATGTAATCTTCATTTTTCTCCTTGATTTAGATCTAGCTATCACTCACCAACCGATCACCAGAATTTCAGATCTTCTTCTTCTTGAGATATTCAACACATGAGTCCCATAGCCAAATGATCTCCTTTCCATTTTATAGGCTAGGCCTTTACTCAAACCATGGTGCAAAACCATAGGTATTCAATACTAGGAACCCAATACCTTGGATCAATAATTTAGATGAAAAACCACAGACCAAAACCATAGGATCAAACATGTCGGGTTAAATACCATGTACCACCATAGGATTTCCCACGTGCGTGCGCTTTTCTCTACATGAAAGTCCGTGCATTTTAGGTTCGCACCTTTTGTGCGGGAGACCTGTGAACATATCCGCACTTTGTGAATGGTGTGCCTGCGGGTCTGCCCCTTTTGAATGGTGCACCTACGAAACCCTTATTTTCTTCCATTCTAAGAGGTTGATCATCAACCTTTTCTATAGGCCTGTTGCACTATGATCTGTCACCTGTATGAGTTTCCATCAAGGACAACACTTGTCTCATAATGCCAACAATCTCCCCCTTTGGACTTGATGGCAACAACACCAACTCACTCTCCCCCTTTGACATCAAGGGAAAAGGGTGAACCAAGATATGCTCTTTCCTTGATAATCATTCCGCTGACCATACTCCCCCTGAGTACCTGCTGAAATCTCTAAATGAGATCCCCCTTTGTATATGCCAAGGTGTATCAATATGTCCATGCTCCCTCTGAGTACATACTGAAGTCTCTGCTTTGCTGAAGTGTGTTGTTCATGCTCCCCCTGACTGTAAGCACAGTCTTTACATTGAATGATAGAGACCGAACATGATAGTCCTCAGCAACTATCATACATAGTGTATGCTTTGCTCTATAAGAATCTATCAACAACATCTAGAGAAGCAACCTGTTTATGTTCATTAGTGTAGATAGCATCAACCTGTGACAAGATATGTCAGCATCAAGTTTATCCAGAGTCATCCACATTATATCATATGTGAGAAATACCACAACCATCACGTCAACATCAATATCTGCATTATCCAAGTATCATCACTTGGGAATATCTGCATCAATCAACATATGTAAGTATCAATATATCATTATATAACCATGACTACATCTTTGAGTAATCATTCATGTATTCCTACTATGTATCTTGAGCTCAAGATCATTTGTCAAGACTTCTTGATATCGTCAACAGCAACAATCCTCATTCATAAGAGCATCAAGATCTTTAGAAATCTTGCATCATGACTGTATTGTATGATCTTTATGCATAAAACAACAACAACATATGAGAGGCTCATCGCTAAGTACATTGTACTTCTCCTTATCCTTATAATCTGATCTGAACATCAACTATGTAACTCCAAGTATCATATGACAACAATATATAAGCATCATCATCAAGTCCTACTAATCATAATGCCAACAATGCATCATTAAAAGCATATGCTCCTCTGAACCTGTGCCATCTGTTCACTGTCAGATCTGATCATGCATATAAAAATACTTTTAACAACATACAAGTGTCAAGACGTTTTCACACATCATCATCAGATAGTAATCAGAGCAAATAATGGACTGAATCATATCAGACACTTTTTCTGAGCCTGTCCCCACTGCTTTTCTTCAGATTGACATATACATGACTGTGCAGTGTCTAAATCTCGTATATACATGACTTCCCTTTATGATACATGCGTATGAGATTTAGAACACTGATGTTCCACCCTTTCAACTTCCGTTGAGTCTGTCATGTCTGTATACACTGCTATGCCACATATTTCTGGCTGTACTTCTTTCTTTTTCCATATCTTCAATTATGATGATGTTTTCTTCTTTTGGTATGGTGCCCGTACTTTGTTCCTGCATTCCTTTGCTATATGTCGAAGATTTTTACATGTATAACATCTTATATGTTTCATTATCCTTTTGTAGCAATCAATAGCTCTGTGACCAAACATATTGCAAGCAAAGAAATATCCATTAAAGTACCTTGAATGTGATGATCTTTCTGCATGATAGTCTTGAACCCTTCTTCTTCTACATCTAGCTGCAACATGTCCAAGATTATGACATACATAACATTCAACATTATTCATAGGAGGAGTAAAATATTTTCTTTGAATAATTTATTTCCTTGGTTGATGATGAGATTGACCTTTCATCTCCTTATTGAGCATTTCAGATTTTGCAGTAGAGTCCCTTGTCTTACTTTGTGAACTAGATTCACCTTCAATAGATTCATGAAAACCAAGACCAGTTTTGATAGCAGGAGACCTTTGACTATTAAGAATATCATCCAAGACTTTAGTACTATCTTGAAAACGTAAGAGCTTATCCTTTTCTTCTAATTTACCTTTCAAGATATTTACCTCAACCTGAAGTTGTTCTTCCTTTTCCAGACATTGCTTCTTCAAAATTTCTTCAGATTTTCTTCCTTCTTCCATTTGTTTCCTTAGTTTGAGAATCTCCTTTTCTTGTTCTTCATTCAGATCCTGCTACATTTGACGAATTCTGAAGGCACATTCTAGCTGAGATTTTAAGCTGATAACTTCGTTTTCCTATTTTTCAATAGCTAGGAGTAGATCTTTATTCTGCTTCTTTGATTCTTCAAGGTCTTCCTTTAGTGAGAGGATTGTAGCTTCAAGACTTTCATAGTAGCTGGATCTGTCTCTGAGTTTCTTGATTGTTGTGCTCCTTTCATTTACTTCATTTCTTAAAGATGTCACTTCATCCTGCAACCTTTGACATTGATCTTCCTTGTCCTTGAATAACTTCCTTACCTTGTTTCCTTCCTCTAGTTGAGCCTTTAGTTTGGTAGCTACTTCTTTGTAGGCACATTCCCTTTTTTTAATAGATCTTGTTGATCTCTGATTTTGTCAGTCAAGCTTTTAAATTCTTCCTCTATTTGATATCTTTCTTGCTCACCCATAAGAGCACATTTAGTTGTTTCATTATCACTTAAATCACCTTGAAATGGATAGATAGCTGGGACATCAGAGGATAACAAACTCATACCTGATAGTTCATCTTCATTCTTAAATGATTCTGAAGTGCTTCTTCCACATAATCCCCAATCGATTCTCCCACTGTCATAGCTCTCTTGAGATGTCTTCTTCTTCTTAGGTGATTTCTTCTTAAGATTCTTTCCCATTTTTCTACAGATCTCCTTCAAGCGATCAAGCTTCTACCAAAGGACCTGCTCTGATACCAATTGTTGGAAATAATACTGAGGGGGGGGGGGTGAATCAGTATTATCAGATCAATAAAACTTTTTCATTTCCATATTAAGATTCATACGTGTTGCAACAAATGTATATCCAATAAACATATGATTCAGTTAGTTTATCTTTAATGAGTGCATCGAAACATTATTAACCACATGAGCAGTAAACCGGAGCAGTAAAATAGAACGGATCATCACACACAAGAAGCACACATGAACACCATGATGTAAGGTGGAAACCCAATGTGGGTGAAAACCACCTGCTGCAAGTTGTCTCAATCTTCTTTAATAAGAAATATCTTTTACAATAGTTTTGTACTGGTGCAGACTTATACCAATACACAGGCTTCTACCTGCAGAAGACTACAACCTTCTCTCGTTCTCCAAACTATCCTGGAAGGGAGCTACAACCCCCTTTGCTCTTGTACTAGCCGATCCATTTACTAGTACGCACGCTGCTACCTGCTGAAATGCTCCAAAGTTTTCAACTGCTACTGGAAGGGAGCTACCACCCCCTTAGCTCTTGTACTAGCTAACATACTAGTACTTAGGTGCCGGCCTATTATATTCTCTCCTCAGGGTACCATGTTTCATACATTTTCGGACTAGATACTTATAGTACATATCATCATAATCTGAAGGCCACATTTCATCCAATTTTCATACTGGACCCAACAATATCATTGAAGCACACAATCAATAAATAATAGCATCATCAAGCTGTGAATCACCCAATACTGAAACAACACTTTCACCAAAACCAACCTGTGAATAATTCCTTATAACTTGTAGTTGTTCCATACATTGGTCATACCCAAATCATACCATTCATAAACATACGTCAATAATTTATATCTAGTCTATCAAACATTCCAATCCTTAAGATCTCAATCCATCACGTATTAAATAGATCTACAATCAACCAACTTCCTTGTGCACAAACTAAACCAATACAGCAAAAAAATCTGAACCTTGAACACAACAGTAATAGATAAAACAGCTAAAACATATTTCAAGTAGAGTCTGCAACTTAACCAATAGAATCCTGCGGATGTCCGCACTTCTGTTGTGTCAGACCTACGCACTTTCATACCTGTGTCTGTTGCTCACTTGTGCACCTGTACCTTCTGGTCAGCTGCGCACTTCCACACCTGTGGCCACGGCTCATCTGCGCACTTCCACACCTGCACCGCTTCTGGGCCTGCGAACCTACGCACCTGTTCCTTGTCTGCACTTACGATCCTGTGGGTATAGACAATTTTCAGACTTAAAGAATACCCCAGACTATCAGATCTACAGATCTGATCATGCGTCGAGGAGATCAGCCCATCAGTAGATCCGACATGTAATCCTCATTTTTCTCCTTGATTTAGATCTAGCTATCACTCACCAACCGATCACTAGAATTTCAGATCTTCTTCTTCTTGAGATATTCAACACGTGAGTCCCATAGCCAAATGATCTCCTTTCCTTTTTATAGGCTAGGCCTTTACTCAAACCATGGTCCAAAACCATAGGTATTCAATACTAGGAACCTGTTAGGTTCCTATACCAATAGGTTTCATCTTTCATGACTGACAGTGGAAGGGCTAAATATGTTCATCATTGCAGGCTGCAAAGGTTCCATATTTTGTGTACATGCTATAAAAATAAAAAAATAAAAAGAGTTTATGCCTTAAAAGAATAATCAAAAGGCAAGAAAATCAAGTGGTCAAGAAAAAAAGTGAAAATGAACCCCAAACTAAAGACCAGGAAAGTGGCCAGTCAAAATCCCACTACTATCTTTTGGGCAGTATCATGCTCTGCAAATACTGCTGCTAATCATACTTGATGGATGGCCCAATAGTCTAAACTAGACCATGCCATGGTTAAATTGCTTGCTGCAGAATATAGAATGTTCCCTGACCAAACAGCTCAAGCTTGGCAGATGACTAGCTAGGTAGAGAAATAAAGGTGCCCAACTGCTTAATCTGGGGCCTTGGAAGAAATAAGGGTAGGTTTTAGATAGGAGGGCAGTCAAAAGAAAAAGAGGACAATCAGGGTCTACTAATTCAAGTGCACCCACTTTAAATGAAGAAAAAATGTTAGGATTACTAGGATGGGTAAGTAGTGCAAGGTTGCAGAAATGGAGGGCCATCACCAATTGGCTTACTAAGTGCAAAAACTCATACCACTCAGGGTATTGGCATCAAAAGCAGATAGTGGAGGACAAGCATTGGAAGAATGTCTAATTTCCCCATTTTCCCCCAAACATCATTTACTAACACCCCCAAGGGCCTTGAGATCTGCTCAAGTGTCCAGTTCCACTTCACTTCATGACAAACTACTGGGTCAAACCATGAAGTTCAAACATGAAAAGAAACCACATTTTTTGTGTAAAAAATCTTTCTCATAATTTCATTTATCCTCAAAATCCTAAGTTAAGTTTTACCTCTTAGAACTTAGCTTTACCCCTTCATTCACCTCACAAAGCCATATTAACCACTAATGTACTATTTAGCTCCCTAACTCCCCCCTTTCCCTAATTCTATTAGAATATATGAAAAATTTCCCAAAAAATATCTATAAAAAACCCTCCCCCTAGCATTATAGCTATATAACCCTTCCTTGGGGAAATATTACCTATCTGGGGTTGGTATTAACCCCTTTGTCCCTAAACTATGGCTTCTTTCAAGAAACTATGGTTAAAACCCAAAAAAATCTGAAACCTCGCCCTCATTAACCCATGTACCCTTTTTCCGCCCGAATTGCATTTTTATTATAAAGTTTTTAAATAAAAACATTTTAATAAAAAATGCGCCTAACCCTTAAAACCCATATCCTAAAGTTTTCTACACCCCCCCCGCGCCCGATTTAATTAAACCTATTTTAAATATTGGGGCGGGTCCCCCTTACCTGACGCGCCATCACGTAATGATCGCCGCCCACTGCACGATCGTTGACCCTGCCCATCTAACGGTGGGCGGTCATTCTCACAGGAGAACCGCCTGACCTTTTGTGTCCGGGGGATGGGCGGTATTGCCATCGTACCCCTGCCACGTGTCGGCCTCCCGTGGTGTTCGCTGCCCCCCCCCCTCGATACCACTTACCGCCTTTAGCCCTTCCGGGGAAACCACTTACCACCTCCTCCTCGCGCTGATGTCATGCCTCCGTCAGTGTGACGTCACCCATCCTTGCCGCCACCATGCCTCGAAATCGCATCCATGTCACCCGTCACCCTGTCCACCCTGCCGCCGTGTCACTGCCACCTGGGCACCCATGTCAACTGCCACGTCACCCATCCGTACCCCAGCCCATGATGACGTCAGCATGACGTCATCACCAAAAAGGCACCAATGTGCCAAAAATGCATAAAAAGATGAGAATTAGCCATTATTGGTCATTGTTGTGCATAGTTTCCGGAGCTCCTCTGCATGAGAAATCGACATGCAACAGTCAAAATGCCAAATTAACCTGCCAAAGTTGCTACCACCTCCATTGTCAACCCGAGCACCTACAATTCGTCCGGTTCAAACGCCTCCTACGCCATAAAAACTAGGTATTTGCCGCAGGCGTCCTCTTTACCCATTTTTCTCCTTTGCTATCCTAATTTCCTACATAAAAAATCTGTTAAAAGCTCCCCATTGATAAATTGACCACTGAATTTTTCTTAAGAAGCCAGTGAAACCCCAACGCGACAAAAAATCTTGAAGAAACCCGTGCCCCTCTGTAAAAGTCACCACAAAAGCAATTGAAGGAGCCGAGCTACCGGCTAGGAAACTAATTTAGCAGTTCCCTCACCCCTGCTGATAGAAATTCCTTGCAAGTAACTAGCTAATTAGCTCAACACACTCTGGTTCTTCAAAACAGAGTACCCCATAGTTCATTAAGCCTGTAAAAGCCTCCTTACACTGCCAAGCTGCTCACTGTAAAACAGAGATTAGCAAGCATTCCTCAGCATTTGTATCAAGCTTGAAAATCCAGTAAAACATCCAACTAAAACCAGACAATGGCCACTCCAGTTGCTCTGGATGTAGCTCCTGTGAATCCACCTAGCAAAGAACTGGAAGCTATGCCACTGGTGGACAATGATGTCCTCATTACAGACTCTGTGGCAGAGAGGAATCGCTTACAAACTTATTTCCAGCTAAGAAATAGTCACTTGGACAACAGTGACCTGTATGGCATCTGGGAATCCAATCTGCCCACCTACTTCCTGCCTTCTGTGAACATTTTCCCTAAAGTCATCCACCTTTGTGCAGAAAAATATGACCAGAAACTCAGAGTTGTAAAGTCTCCATCTGGGAGCATCCTCTTTTATATAACACCAGATTCCATCAACCAAATGCTGAACTACAAGCAGACCCAGCTGCTATACCCCTTCTCCATTAACTACTTGTTAGATGAGGGCTCTAAGCTCTCTAGCACAGACATTGCTGCAATAGCCAGGAAATTCATGAAGGCAGACTGCCAACCTTCTGGGCCACCTCCTTTTTCTTATCCAGATTTCAATGAGGTTGGAAAGCTGCTGGTAGATATGCTAACCTTCGTGCTGGGGTTCACTACAAATGAGCATGTTGATCTAACTGTGCTGGTCATGCTGTCTGCATATAGCCTTGTGAAGCCCCCTGCTATGAAGTACAATTATGCCAAATATATTGCCAATAAGATACATGATCAATTGTCAAGACTAAAGAGGGAGGCAATATTTAAGTATTCCTCATACATCTATCACCTATTCTTGTACTATCAAACAGTTTGCTTCCAGTGCCCAATCAAGAAGCTAGACTCACAGGGAGAAAGGAGGCCTGTCATCTTCTGGTCTTCAGTCTTCCACCAAGTCTAGAATTCTCCCTACTCATACTGTGAATTTACTGACCAGTTTTTGTATCCAGTCACATGCCTCTTAAAGAGGACCCCTCCTATCAGATTGTCCAAGGATATCCAGAAAATCTTGAAACTATCGAGGAGTTACAAGATAGGTGATTGGTACTTGTACCAAAATCACACAGTGATCAGAATCTATGGTTGTGAGCTCTGTCCCTACAGGCTCCCAAAATATGTGCCTATGAGGTTATTTGCCCTGGAATACTACAGACAACTTATAAACTTTGATCTGACACACTTCCACAGTGCCAAGAAGAAAGCCAACCTAAAGTTTAGAGACCACCTAGGCCCATTTGTCATGAACAAGAAAGATGGTTGGCAAGAAGCTCATCAAATACTAGGGCAACAACTCAAAATCAAAAGAAGCTTCTGGTGGGTCCCTTATGACCCTGAAGGTTTCATCAGTGCTAGGAGGGTCAAGTATAGGCTGCTAGCCTATAAGCATTGCCCATACCCACAAATACAACACTTTGCCAACCAAGATGAATGGGTACCTGAATCAATAGTAGAGGAATTGACTGAGGAAGAAAAAATGGAGCAGACTGTGAAAGATCTAGAAAAAACTCTTGACTTGGATTCTTGTCAACAGGTCTTCTTCAAACAACCAGTCCAAGTAGGAGAAGGCACTTCTACTGCTCCAGCTGTACAGGACACCCAATAAGCTCCAGCAACAACAACTACAGCAAAGGGGAAAGAAAAGATGGATGAACAGCGATAGGTAGAGATAGGGCAGCCTAGCACATCAAAGGATCAGCAGTCAGGGCAAGCCCCTCCAGAGAAAATTGAACAAACCCAAATCCCAGTTTTGCAGACTCCTCTCAATGATGAGAGAGGGAAAAAGAGAGATAGAGAAGAGATCACACCTCCAACAAGGTCATCACAGCAACCAGAAGCCAAGAGGCCGAGGATTGACCCTGAAACAAAATAAGGAGATATCAGTGAGGAAAGGGCAGAAAGCCACAACAGAGAAAGGCAAACAAGCCAGCAGACTGCCACTAGCTCATTCCATCTAGAATAGGCCCTACAACACACCACAGAGGTATCCTCCTCAATACATCAGGGCAAGAAACTAGCTGCAGTCAAAGAAGGCTTCATAGAGATCAAGGCACAGAATGAATTTGTGAGAGTGCAACTCTATGAGCAATTCTTGAAGACAACTCCAACCAAAAAACAAAGATTGATGGCTGCCTATCATCTGAAGGAGGAAAAAATGATCTTCACTCATTTGAAGCCTAAGGTCCCACATCCCAAGACCCCTGCAGATTACTACAGAACAAACTTGGAGGTCTTTTCCAAAAACATACACCCCATGGATCAGATTGAGCTGCACAAACAAACTGGGGAAATGGTGTATGCAACCCTTGCAGATAGGGCAATGCTGGCCCATTAGCTTAAAGAAGCCCTGAAGAATACAAACACACAGATTGATTTGGAAAGGCTATCTTCATCTGCAAAGGACAAAAGGATAAAGACTCTGGAAGACATAATAATTGATTTGGGACATGACTCAAAGGATCCCAAGGGTGTTAGAGCCCTCATGAAGAAGAAAGACGATGACATTGCTGCACTAAGAAGGTAGGTAAAATTGCCTCCTACTATTCACCCTTAAACAACAAAACTTGCACAAGAAAAGCAAGTAGATGATGCTATGGAGCTGCTTCTGGTAATGAATCAAAGAATATTACAAATGGAAGCATAATTAGAGAAAGCAATGCAGGACAAGCAAGGGGAGTCAGCCTCCCAGCCCCCTCAAACATCAAAAACTCTTGGACCTGCCCCTCCCACACAAGCAGCAGCAGCCCCTCCTGCTATTCCAGCACCTACCACAGCTACATCAACAACAGGAGCAACAACAAAAGCAACAACAGTAGCAGAATCTAGCATGAGCATGGAGGACTTGATGAAAGCTGTTAAAGAGCTTGAGACTCAAGTAACTAAAATTAATGATGCCAAGGATAGACTGGCCAAGCTGGAGACCAGTTATGATAAATCAAAGATGACAGTAGCAGAGCAACAAAGAGAAATAAAGGCCTTAGAGGCCAAAGTGAAAACTCTGGAAAATGAATTGCTGCTAGGTAAAACCCTATCAGAAATAAAGAAGATTATTTGGGCCAAAATAGGCCAATCAATACAGGACCAATGGAGGTCAATTTAGGCAATTTATGAGGAGATTGAGCTTATAGGTATGGCTCATGTGGAAATACAAAGAGCTAGGACAACATTGGGAATACTGCTCGAGCAGGCCACCAAAATGATACATTTCCTTAATAACTGCACTAGAGAGGAATTGGCAGCTCTAGAGATAAGCAGCAGAACAAATACAATCTTGACAGCCAAAAAGGTACTGACCTTGAGGAATTTTACTCAAAATCTGGAGAGAAAATGTTAGGAAATGAAAGCAGAGATTGATGAATTCAGGGAAAAAATGACAATACTACAGGACAAAGGACTGCCAAGCCTAGTGACTGGCACAGGACAGCTGCTGTCATATAATCAGTATGACAAGGATCAACAATTATGTTGAAAATCAGATAACAACATCTAGCAGCTCCATAGAAGATGCAGGGCCTCCCTCTGGGCAGTCTCTCTATGACAAGTTAGAAAATCTGTTCTTTATTGAACATGAAATAAATCATCTGTTTGAGGTGCCTCCAAACTTCTATAGACATACAAAGGCAGATGAAACACTAGTGAAAATGAGGAGGCATCAGCTACCTCCAGCTGATTGGTGGCAAGCAATGTTGGAAATTCTTCCCAGATAATACCACTATGATCATTTCCTTTTTTGACAAAAATCAAAGTTTTCAGTCACAGTACAGGTCAGCAGGCAGGTCAGCAGAGAGATTAGCACACAGGTACAGGAGGCATCCGTACAAGTGACTCACCAATGCACCCAGACAACAGGCTCAATTAACGCAGAGTTAAAGGCACAACTACAGCCCACTTTCCAGAGCCATAAAGTCAAAAGCTGTCTGACAGAAAGATAATAGCCATCTCAGGATTAAAAGCTATCTTTATGTTTTTCATTTACTTTTTGTAAGAGAGTTGGTGGTGCAATTTATTGCACAATAATTCTCTACTGAGATATTTTGTACCCTATTTTTGTATATATATCCCCTCAGATAATGTATTGAGGGTCGGTTGTAGTGTAATTCTTTCTGAAGAGCTCAATTGTATTTCTAAGACATTTTGATAATACAAATTGCTGGTGGAGATTTCTAGTTCCTATGCTGTCTGGAGATGGAAATGAATAGCTCTGTTTTGTTGCAGAATTCCTGTCTCATTTGCTGAAGCAATAAGTTTCTCTGAACTGTGTATGTGTTTTCTCTGTTCTTCATAATTCTTATGTTTTTTCATAATCCTAGCAAATAGAGAAAAAGAATAGACTAGGATTTGTTTTGAACACCCTATGCGCAATCTCTATTTCTAAATATGTTTTCTTCTAGATTAGCCATGGATATGAATTCTTGATTTCTCATGTCTAAACTAATTCTATCATGGTGAAAATTGTTTAAGAATTATTAACTGCTCTTAAGCAATAATTTCATTTTTCTTTGTTAGCATAGTGAAAGATTCTTCACTGCCTTCCACTCACTAATTCCATAATTTCATCAAAAAATTTGGTAAATTGCTTCACATATGCCTATCTGGCTCTACAACAACACTCTGCCCTCTTAAATCTACTTTCAGCAACACAAATACCTCAACTCCATTGCCCAATGGACCAAACTGTTCTATGATCTATATTCTCAGTTCTGTCTGGATTCACCAACCCACCAAATTCAAAACAAAACAGTACACCATAACTAGCCTAAAAACATTCATCAAACAAAGCTAAAATTATAAAGAGAGAGCCCTCTCTGGTTGCAGGTAGGCTAGGACCTGCAGCTAAAATATTGGTCAGTGGTTACCTCAGTCGTATTCCCTTTAGGAAGCAGTGAACAACCTGAGTGTTAACATTAATGGCGACTCCGCTGGGGACTTATGTCAAAATTACCAAGTAAAAGGAAATAAGCTTCATGTTTAAATCCTATCATAAGATACCAAGGAAAGAGAACTTAGAAGCTGGCTCCAAAGAAGAAATCTCGTTATACTAGGTCCAATCCTCACCCTAATCCCCCAACTATCTTTGAAAACCCTAATTTAATCCCCAAAATCTTAAAGAAGCAAGAACAACTAGGGGAGCTCTCAAATTCAGATACAGAGCCAAATCAGCAGAGCTATATTCCTACTCCTGTCAAAGCATCAGTTCACCCTCACACTATCCCTACTTATCCTAGTTCTTCATCCACTTCCCAAGGTAGTTTCCCCACTCCTCCATCCCCAACACACCTTACTCCTGTTGTCCCTATTGTTCCAGCTGTTCCACTCCTTCTTGCTGCCCCTTTTATCCCTACAAATATGGCTATATATGCTCCTTTAGTCCTACCTGTAAATCCAGGGGCAATGCCCCAAGACTATCAAGGCAAAATCACTTACTTTGATGGAATAGGCACTTATACTACCCAACAACACACTAAGAGGATGCAGGACTATTTTGAGAACTATGAGATAGATGATGAAGATGTAAGAATGAAACTTTTTGTGCAAAGTTTGACAGGGGAGGTAAGGAATTGGTTTAGGTATCTAGCTGCAAACTCTATAGTCAATCCTGATGCCTTATACCTAAGTTTTTTAAACATATGGGAAAATAAGAAAGACCCCCTACACATACTGACAGAGTATGATAACTTGGAAAGGGGCCCACAAGAGACAGTTCAAGATTACTGTGCTAGGTTCAATAATGTATATAATGCGATCCCTCAAAACTTGAGACCTCCTCCTGATTTGGCCTTGATTAAATTTCCTGATGGATTTGACCCAGACATGGCATATCAATTAAGAGAAATAGCACCTCCAAGTCTTGCAGATATGTAGAACATAGCTGTAAGTGTGGAGGCAAATCTAATTGCCAAGAGAACTAGAGAAAAAAATGAGAGAAGAATAACATTCAAAGAGGAACCCTCAACCTTTGACCAAAAACTAGATGCAATCATGAAGGGTATGGAAACGTTGGGAGATAGAGTTGAGACCATGGAGAGAAAGTCCTCTTGGGAAGGACAAACAAGCAACACCACTAGAAATCCAAATTTTAGAAAAAACCAAAACCCAAATGCTGGGAGGACTAGTCCTGATCAGAACATCAGACCTCCATTTCAAGAAAATTATGCAGAGGCCTCAACCACTAGTGAACAAATAGAAGATCCCCACATCAATTTAATGGGTTTGGATGGTGAAGAACAAGTGTTCTTAACACAATATGATCAACAAGCCCAAGACTATAAACAATTCCAAGCAAAATCTGGTGAGTCATTCGATTTCAGAGAAGGGTATGAGACAGCAGTCTATGAAGTACACAAACAATACAAGTTAAGAAGTAGAACCATAGATGTACCTGAGAATACCAAACAAACAAACACCAAATTGCGCAAGAAAACTAGTGATAAAGTTGTCTTAACAGAGTCCTCAGATAAAAAATCCCACAAAGAGGTCACAGTGGAAGATGTATCTGATGTACAACCTCCAGTAAAAACTACACCCACACCTCTTCTCCCAACAGAAATTTTGGGCAGACCTCTACAAAACAGAGCCAACCCAAGCATACCCTAAAACAATTTACCTAATCATGACATGGTTACCAAAATTCAACAGAAAAAGAGAAATTTGTTGCTCACAATGTAAAAATTCAGATTGAAAAACCTTTCAATCTTGAAACAGAAATTGGCAAACTGAAAATTGCAATTCCTCTGTCTGAACTAGCCAAACATGAGGTCTTCAGACAACAAATTAATAGATAATTGCAAGTACCAAAAAATAGGGATGCAATTAACATTTTGGATGACCAACCTGAGCTGATTTTTGGCTCAGAAGTCAATGGAAAATCAGGGGATGGAGGGACTCCCCCATTCTATGTAAGCCTAAACATTCATGACAAAGTATTAAACAATGCCATGTTTGACTCAGGGGCCTCTCATAACTTAATGCCCAAATCAGTAATGGAAAAACTCGGATTAGACATCACCAGACCCTATAAAGATTTATTTTCATTTGATTCCATCCAAGTAAGATGTTTAGGCCTGATCAAAGAACTCTGTGTATCCCTAATCCAATATCCAGCCAAAACAGTTCTAATGAATGTAGTAGGGGCTGACATTCCACCTAAATATTGTATGCTCCTATCAAGATCTTGGGGTGCCAAACTCCAAGGATCTTTGCAACTAGACATGTCATATGCCACAATTTCAGTCTTTGGCCAGCCAAAGAGACTGTACCGAGAGACAGTCATGAAATATGTGGTCAGCAATCAGGACAAGCCCCAAAACTTCCTAATCTACTCCATCCATTCAGATATGGATTCCTTCATACTATACAATGCTGATGTATGTCCCAAAACTGAGCTCAAGATCCTAGAAACAAAGGAAACTAGGCATATGAATGAACAATCCACGGGTTCAGAACAAATGATCACTAATGTAATCAAAACAACAGAGTCTGCTGATAGGTCACAAGAATCACCAAAACTAGACTTGCCCACTGAACAAATCTGTAAATCCAGTAAAACAAACTTTGACCAAGAAACCTTGTGGTATTTAGAATTTGATGGGTTAGTAAATAAGCTAGGAGCAGGAGCAGGGGTATGGATACACAATACTCAAAATGACCATGCTCTAGGTCATGCATACAGGCTTAATTTCAGATGCACAAATAACATGGTAGAATATGAAGCCCTCCTACTAGGTCTTAAATTGATTAAGAGTCTAGGAGTGACCAAAGTCTCCATATTGGGGGATTCAGACCTAATTATCCAACAGATAAAGGGAAAATTTGTCACAAATGATCCCAGGTTAAGGTCTTATGTTTAGCAGTGACAGACTTGCTCAACAACTTCCTAGAATATCAGCTCACCAAAATACCTAGGAACCACAACTTGCATGCTCACAGTCTGGAAACCTTTGCAAGCACCTGTAAACTCCCTTTTGGAACTAACCACCAGTTCACTGCTAAGATTAAACACAGTCCTTCTATCCCAAACAATGTAAATAATTGGCAGGTATTTGGGAATGATACTCAGATAAACAACTTTTTAACTATGAAGGAGGAATTCTCAAACTTAAACATTGATACAAGCATTAGGGATGATCAAAACCAAAAAGATGAACTAAACACAAGTATATCAGCTGAAACAGCAGATATGATATTACACGCTACAACCTTTGACCCTACCAATTTACAGAAACCAAAGATAACAGATCTTGATGAAATTAATGAGGAAGAAACAAAAGTAATTCAGTTAAAAGATAATTTCTGGCCTACAGGTCTTGCTCCTTTGGAAGACATTTTTGATTCAAATGATCTCTCTAAGAAACCAAAGATACAACCCATCAATGCAGAAATAGAGGAGTGTAACATTGGGACCATTGAAAATCCCGAAATGATCAAGCTTTCTAGAACCTTACCTCCTGATAAGAAATCAGAATATATCAAACTGTTCAAAGAGCTTCAGGATGTGTTTGCCTGGAGCTATGAGGACCTTAAATCCGATGATACTACAGTTATCCAGCACACAATACCCCTGAAAGAAAACCAAAAACCCTTTAAACAGAAACTAAGAAGAGTTAATCCAGTGCTTCTTCCCCTAATAGAAAAAGAAGTAAAACGAATGTATGAAGTTGAGATTATTGCTCCCATAAGGTTTTTTGAATGGATTTCTAACCTTGTACCTACAAGAAAGAAAACTGGGGAGATAAGACTTTGTGTGGATCTGAGAAATTTAAACAAAGTCTCTCTCAAAGACCACTACCCCTTGCAAAAAATGGATCACATCCTACAAAGGGTAGTGGGAGCTTCAAGGATCTGATTACTGGATGGTTTCTCAGGATTCAATCAAATCTTAGTTCACCGAGATGACCAAGATAAAACAACTTTTACCACACCTTGGGGAACTTTTAAATATGTCAAAATGCCTTTTGGACTCAAGAATGCTGGAGCCACATTTCAAAGGGAAATGTATATAGCCTTTACTAAAGAAATCCATGATTTCTTAGTAATATACCTTGATGATCTAACAACCTTCTCAAAATCAGACCAGGAACATTTAAAACACCTTAGACAAGTGTTCTTAATTTGCAGAAAGTATGTCATTTCTTTAAACCCAAAGAAATCACTATTTGGCCTGGAAGAAGGCAAACTCCTTGGTCATATAATTTCAAAAGATGGCATAAGAATTGACCCTGATAGGATTCAAGCTATACTGCAAGTCCCCCATCCAAGAAACATCAAGGAATTACAAGCCTTTTTGGGGAAGATTAATTTCCTAAGAAGATTTATTCCTAACTTGGCTGAGCTGATAAGATTGTTGAACAATATGCTGAAGAAAGATGCCAAGGCCAAATGGACAATTGAGGCTAAACAAGCTTTTGAAGAAATCAATATAGCCCTGACAAAAACACCTGTGCTTACAAGCCCTAGTTTTGATAGAGACTTTATAATCTTCTCCTTTGCCTCTGAAAATACAATTGCTGCTGTCCTACTGCAAAAGGATGACTTGGGATGTGAAAAACCTATTTCCTTTTTCAGTAGAGCCCTCAGGGATGCCCCACTCAAGTACAAAATCATGGAAAAGCAAACATATGCCCTGGTAAAAGCCATAAAGGATTTCAGAGTTTATATCCTATACTCTCACATAATTGCATATGTGCCCATTGCAGTAGTCAAAGACATCTTAACTCAAGAGGGAATGGAAGGCAAGAGGGGCAAATGGATTGCTAATATTCTGGAATATGATATAGAAATCAAACCAACAAAACTTATAAAAGGACAAGGGCTAGCTAAACTAATGACTGAGACTAACTTTCAAGTCCTTGACATCAATGAACTGGATAACGAACAAGAGATGGCGACTCCACAGATCAATCAAGCCTTTTTACAATCACCTTGGTATGCTGACATATGTTTTTTATTATTAAACCTGCAAGCTCCTCCAGGGTTATCTAGAACCAATAACAAATTTCTAAAATTGAAAGCTTCCAAATTTTGTATCGTAGACAATGTTTTATTTTGGAAAAATCATGAAGGTGTCCTACTCAACTGCCTAACTTCAGATGAAGCCGATAAGGTCCTTAGAGAATTTCATGCAGGAGACTATGGAGGGCATTTATATTGGAAATCCACAACTGATAAAATCCTGAGGGCTGGATTTTATTGGCCCTCCCTGTTTACTAATTCAAAAAAGTTTGTAATGTCATGTGATAAATGTCAGATCTTTGAAGGGAAAAAAAAGTTACTCCCCTTGCCCCTCAAGTCCATTTCAACTGAAAAACCATATCAACAATGGGGCTTAGACTTCATTGGGGAAATTCACCCTTCATCCTCAGGTCAGCATAGATGGATCATGACAGCTACTGATTACTTCACCAAATGGATAGAGGCCATACCTTGTAGACAAGCAAATGATTCAATTATCATACAATTCCTAGAGACCAATATCTTGTCTAGATTTGGCTGCCCAGAGAAAATCATAACAGATAATGCAGCTGCCTTTAAATCCAAGAGAATGATCAGCTTCTGTCACAAATATCATATCACCCTAGGTCATTCAACAGCCTATTACCCTAAAGGCAATGGCCTAGCTGAGTCCTCCAATAAAAGCCTAATCAACGTCATTAAAAAGGTCTTGGAGGAGAACAAAAAGAATTGGCATAAGAAGCTGGTAAATGCACTATGGGCAGATAGGTTGACCACTAAAAGAGCATCTGTTCCAGTGTGGAACCCCTTTCGTTTCACGCGAAAAGGTTTCCGGTAGCCCTAGCTGCGTCAATTTTTAGATCTGGAGGTATACAGTGTTTATTTGCAGTTTACTGTTATTTTCTCTATGTTTATTTCGGTTTTGGTTTATTTAGCTATTTTTTTTACCAGATCTATACCTTTCATTTCTGCGTATTCTCTTTTCCCTGTGACTTTATGCAATCTGGGCAAATCAGAAACAGAAAGGAAGAATTTTTCTCATGTGTATGCTCTTTTCCCTGCACCTTAGTGTGATCTCGGAAAATCAGAAACATTGAGGAAAATATTTAGTTTCCGAGTAAAGCTAACATTAAACCGTAAGGCTTGTTTTTTTTGCATGTCCGTGTTGGGTTTTGTGTTTTTTTGTAGGGAGAAAAAGAGCTTTCTCAAGCAAGCACGCAATCCAAAGCATCTGTGACTAGAAGAAAACAAAGCCCCCCCCCTCTCTCTCTCTCTCTATCTATCTTTTTGTATAGCTCACTTGGTTCAAAGATAATTTAATAGAGTAGAGGTCTTGAGTTCAAATCTCCTTTTTGTTGAAAAAATGAGCGTTTTTTTTCATTTCCGCACATTCCCGCACTTTGTCGGTGCCTTCATCAACTTTTTTTAAAAGGGTCATAACTTCTTCATCCGGAAGTCGTTTTCAGAACCGTTTTTTTTGAACCAACCTAAATTTTTGAGCTCTTTCCATTGGAACACTTAGTTTCAGCATATATAGCTTCAGTTTCTGTAAAAAAAAAAAAAATGGAAAGTTCATGCCAAGTTATCCTTGACAGCACCAACTACTTCCAATGGTGGTCCTACATTGTGGATTTACTTAGAAGTAAAGGTCTTTACCGAATCGCCTCAGGCCAAGAAACCAAGCCAAAAGATGAAGATAAAGCAACCAAATGGGAAAATAGGCAAGATCAAGCATGTGGGTTGATAGGGATGTCTATCTCTCCCGATCTTAGATTCCATATTGCTGAACTTGATACTCCTGATAAAGCAATGGAGCAGCTTACTAAAGTTTTTGGAATAAAAAATGAACTTAGAGCCCATCATCTTGAAAGTGAGTTGCTTACATTAAACCCCAATGATTTTTCTTGCATTGAAGATTTCTTGTCCAAGTTCAAGACCATTAGACTTCTTTTGGAAGGTGTTAAAGTTAAGAAACAAAACAATGCCCTTATCTATTGCATTCTTTCTAATTTGGGACCAGCCTACTCTGTGTTTGTTTCCACCTTCCATTCTACAAGAGAAGCCTTCATTTCTCAAGGACATGACTACAAGCCCCCTTCTTTTGATGCCTTTTGTGATTCTTTAATAA
>APFE030226917.1:4371-17979 GCA_000404065.3 Pinus taeda | reverse complement strand
TCTTCTGCAAATACTAGCGTTGGATTCGAGGTAGGCCCTCATCATTGGTCTTTACTTTGCAATTAGGAACCTGCGTGTTACCATTGTTTGATTGTTGTTAGACCCCATTTAGGCTAGTGGGATTGCCTCTGTTCGCAGAGGCGATTTACCTGTACAACATGGTGTGCAAGAAAATATGAGTGATTTTGAATAATTGTTTAAGATATTTTATATAACTAATGTTTGCATCGTATCTTGAAATAAAATTCTTGATTTCCATATGGTGTTAAATCAGAAGTTATGAGTCATTTTTATGTTGTTGGATTATATGTCTTAATTATGATCATTTTTATTGTTTAGAATATCTACAATGCATCATTAAATTAGAGATATAATGCATGTTTCATTCAATATACAAATAATGACATTTGATTTCATTTAGTCATGTAATTTGTTCATAATATCCTGGTTTTTTAATTTTATGGTTAAAAAAATTCCAATTTCTTTTGTATCTAACATGTTATGGTTGAAAACATATTGAATTTATACTTAGGAAAGAAAAATGTTATTCTACGAAAAACATTAGTGTTTTTTTCCTCATAAACAACTTTTTTTGGCACATAAAAAATCAGTTTTACTAGCATTTTTTAAAAATATTGAAAACTGACCCTTAAAAAAAATCATCGTTCTAGTATCACCACTTTTTCGTTTTCAATGTATTTTTTGCACAAAAATTTCATTTTCACTGCCATTTTTAAAACATGTTCAAAATTGCCCCTAAAAAAAAACTATCGTTCCAGTATACACACTTTTCGTTTTTAGCACTGTTTTTTATTTTTTTCGGGGTTTTTTGGCCATAGTTCCCGTTTTGAGTTTATAGTTCTCGTTTCAAAGTTTACATTTTTTTTGTATCTCACTACTATAGAATCGACCATTGGTATGGTTCTGGTTCAAGAAGATGACGCTTTATGTGAGCATGTAATCTACTACTTAAGTCGAGGCTTGGTAGGTCCCAAACTACGGTATTCTCCCATCGAGAAATTAGCTTGGGCAACTATCCATGTTGTCCAATGACTTCAGCATTACATTCTGCTTCGAAAAACATTTTTCTTAGTATCCGTCAATCCATTTCAGTTTGGTCTTAGTAGGTGAGTGATTGGGGGCAAATACAATAGATGGATTTTTATTTTGCAAGAATTCGATCTAGAATTCATGTCGGCTAAATCTAAGAAATCTTTAGTATTTGTAGAGTTGATATCAGAGCTGCCTTGTGAAGAAGCAGTTATTTATGAGGAAAAGTTTCCCGATGAACATTTATTCCTCATTTCTTCACAAGATCCTTGGTATGGAGATATCATTATATGTCTCCAGACTTCAAAGTTTCCACCCGCTTTCTCCAAAGATGAGCATAGAAAGTTGCATCACCTCGCTAAGAATTATGTTATTATAGGTGACACATTATATCATGACACGGTTGATTCAATCCTTAGGCGTTGTTTAACTTTGGAGGAAGTTGAGTAGTTCTTAATGATTGCCACAGTGGAGCTTGCCGCGGTCATCTATCAGGTCTTGCAACAGCCCAAAAAATTTTGTGAGCAGGTTACTTTTGGCCTTCAATTTTCAAAGGTTGTATTGAAGTGGTCCAAATATGCCATCCTTGTCAAGTCTATACTCGGAAAATGAGCAGGTTACTTTTGGCCTTCAATTTTCAAAGGTTGTATTGAAGTGGTCCAAATATGCCATCCTTGTCAAGTCTATACTCGGAAAATGAGCGCACAAAGTGGGGTATTTATTTTACTACTTGTAATCTGCCTTCAGAAGGGAATCACAAGTACATCATTGTGGTTGTAGACTACTTTACAAAGTGGGCTGAGGCCATGTCTACTTTCAAAAACGACAGTGAAACAATGGCCTTGTTTCTCTTCAATCAGGTTATTTCACGATTTGGTATCTCTAAAGAGATTGTCACTGACCATGGCAGTCATTTTCAAAATCAATTGATGTTCGAATTGGCTCTCAAGTTGGGCTTCCAGCAGGAGAATTCATCTCCATATTATCCTCAAACCAATGGGTAGGTTGAAGCTATGAATAAGTCCCTTAAAATAATCTTGCAAAGGACGATTGACAAAGCTCAATCTAATTGGCACATCATGTTGTATCTGACACTATGGGCATACCAAATGTTAGTTAAGACTGCCACTGGTTTTACTCCTTTTCAACCAGTTTACGGGTTGGAATCTATCTTCTCTATCGAATGTGAAATTTCTTCTCTTAAGTTAGCTGTAGAACTTCTTCCAGAGACTTCTAGTCTTGAGGAACACCTCGTTCATCTAGAGCATATTGATGAGCAGTGTCAAGATGTCGCCATAATAAATGAAGCCCATAAGAAAAGGATAAAAACTCAGTACGATAAAGCTATCCATCCTTAGAATTTTTCTAAAGGCGACCTTGTCCTGGTTTACGATCAAGACAAAGATGCCCTGGGGCAGGCAAGTTCAATTCTATGTGGTACGGTCCTTTTATAGTCAAGCACATTTTGAAAAAGGGGGCTTATGAATTAATTGACTTTGAAGGAAACAAGTTGGCGGAGCCCAGAAATGGGCTCTACCTTAGGAAGTACTTTTCTTAGGCTTCGGACAAGCACTTACTTGTTTGTATATATTGTATGTTTGTACATATCTATCTAGCGGTTTTAGTGATGTCGATATTTTTGATCTACTTTGGCAAGTATTGATGGACGAATCAGTATATCTAGGATTCGCTGATGGTGCGAGTAGGCATACCCGGAACCTTACTTCCGTGGCTTGGGTGATTTATTATCCATCTAGCCAGTTGATGGTTTCAAGAGGAGTATGTATCAATCCTGCTTTGAATAATATTGCCAAATATACTACTGTTATTAATTTTCTATCCAAAGCAATATATCTTCGTATTGATTCGTTAGTGGTTTATTTAGACTCACAACTGGTGGTATCTCAATTGAATAACACTTATTGGGTACGAGTTCCCTATTTGTATTGCCAATTGGGACAAAATGCCCTAAAAAATTGGGCTTATGCCCATCATCATGTCCAATCATAAAACGATCTAATCCTCTATCTAGCTAGATCAGGATGAGTAGCCTAAAAATAAACACCAGCATTGGATACACGCTAGAATAGCCGCACCCAGTCCCGTGGTACTCCTACCACACGACACTGCATCTCCTCGAGTAGATCCTCAATGGCTATCATGGGTACTTGGTGAGTCATCCTCACCAAGTTGCTCTGAATTGCATGAATAACTCTCTTCGCCTCAGCTGCAGCCCATTTGGCATCTCTCCCGTAACACCTATGTCTGGGAAATCCGCTAGGTCTCACTGTACCCACATCTGAAACATGATCAATATATTTTGTAAATGTCTTGTCTCATCAAAAATATTTTTAAGTTGATTAAAAAACCAAAACAAAAAACCTAAAAAATCTTAAAATTAAAAAATTGTTACCTATGGCACCCCATGCTGCATTCGGTGGTAACACTAAATTTGGATCTCCTCAGAAATCCATCCTGGCATAGGGGTAGTCATCGACTATGATGAGCTGTTGATCCCACCATGAAAAAACCTCGTTGTCAAAAGTCGTCCTAGGCACATCACCATCCCCAAGGTGTTTCATTAGGTCAGCCCATCTACCCATTCATGGATCTCTAGGGTTGCTGATAGTCAATGATACCTTCGGTCAAAGCTTGGGTACTTTCTCGAAGAAGAACGAGCATAAGATTGTGCCATACCCAAAATTATTTGTCTGACCCTTCTGAATGGAGGTCAGTTGGTTCTTCATATTGGTCAGTAGAGGTGTGCACCAATCAAACATTGTGGTGAGACATTCCATTGTGAGGCTCATAGATACTCATGAGGCCAGATGTAAAGTAGCTAAGCCATTTACCCTGGCAATGGTAAAAATTAAAATCTTCAATGAAAAGCTCTCTATTTGTTTGATTGGAATCTGACTTCCAATCTTTTCAGGATGACCGGGACAATATATGTGGATGTATTCTTCTACAGTCAGACTACCCCTCATCCTGTGGGTCGAATGCACCACCTCTCCCCTTCGGGAAAGACTGATAATAAAGTATATATCTTCGACGTCGATCCTAAGGGGCATTTGATCGATCATGAAGGCACCATCCTCTGCGCTCCAATAATGAATCAAATGCTCAAGCAATCGTGTGTTAGCTTTCATATTTGGCATCTTAAAAAAATTTAGCAAGACACAACCTCTTAAATCATCCAAAGCATTTTGGTCCTCCATTACTTCATTATCTATAGCACTATGCTCTCTTACTCTCTAGGTGATGGTCATTTTGTCCAAAAAGATGTTTCAAACCATTAGTTTTATGTTTTAAAACTTTTACTCGCACACATGCAGGTTCGCTTTTCACACAGTTGCATATAGGGCCGCCGTATATGCAGGTTACCCATATTCAACCTACGTGTACATAGAGTTGAATTTTTTGACATATTTTCCCACGCTCAAAACTTAAATAAAACATCTAAAAATTATCACAAACAATTAAAATTAGGATATAGGGTGTTGGCTTATATGGGCCTGACCCAAGTTCGGAAGAATTATTTAGCCAAGAAAATCCCACAGGTACCGTCCCTTTCAGCAACAGCCCGCGAAGCGTAGACTGAGGTCTCACCCGAGGTAGCAGGGGAGGGTGCTGAAACCAGGTTTCCGCACCCTTGGGATGTCTAGATGCAGTTTGGAGGTTTCGCGCTCCGCTCTGCAGCTTCGCGCTGCTTTGTATTCGCGTTGATCCTGAGTACCTCGCGCAGTTCTACAGATCTAATCTAGAGGATGAAGTATTGCAACTCAGATCTACTTTAAAGTGGTCTTTAAGAAAAAAATTATCACTTTTATTCAGTTCGCATATTAAGATTAAAACCAGATTCACAAGTATTCAATAATCAATCCGCATAGACCAAAATAGCTTTATTAACCATACAAATTGCTAGATTCGCGATAATTCAGAGATCAAAAATGAATTTCAGAGTGAACTTATCTTTATTTCCACTTAACACCAGTACATCCAAATCTGCACTGTGCACTCAGCTGCAGGGGTCCAAGCACACAGCTGCGGACTCTTCTAGGCCTCTGTGCACACAGCTACAGAGCCTCTATCCTCTACGCAAACCCTCGACTTGGACTTACAGACGCTTTAAGACTGCTTCTCTCAAAAACTCATCACATATCAGATCTCAAGATCATCCAACAAAACTTAGCTACTCTACCCATAGAGCCTTGCTCTATTTATACCTTTCTATGGACCGCGATCCATGGGCAAGTCGACTCATCTTACATTTATTTACATTATTTTTGGGTGGTCTACCCTTTTGACTTTGACTTATTACAAATCGCACTTTGCGCATCTCGTGGAGTCTTTACCCTGCTTTTACCCAAAGTTGCAGGCTTCAAGCCCCATAACCATTGTGTAGGGCTTTCGCTACCCAACAGTCCCCCAACACAATCATCGTGACTCATCCTGAGTCACTCAGCTGGTTCATCCAACTTGGCGCGGAGATCGGTTAGCATCTTCTGTGCGTCGCTTGTGCTAACAACAAATTCTTTCATCATTCGCTGCATCCGTTCCACGTTTGTCGCCTGCTCCTCAGTCCCTATCTTTTTTGTCTCCATAGTAGTGTATTCAGCCTACATGTGGGCTATCTTTCACTCTATGGTGGTTGAAACCGCAAATGCCTCATCCAGCCACGGCTGGAGACAGGTTTTAACCACTACTTCCTTTTGTCTAACAGCATCGGCTTGGGTTTTCAGGTCCTATGCCTCCCGCATCTTGGCCAAGCGCTGGGTAATATCAACAGTCTGTGCACTTCCTCTAAGCTGATCGTAAGCTTGCTGGAGCTCCCGGGCCTCGGTTTCTAATCGGAAAAGTGTTGGATCCTCCTGAAGGGCGGTGAGCGTAACAATCGACTGAGTTAGCAGCTCAGTACATTCTGCCATTGAACGTGTGAGCATTGCGCACCCCATAGTAATAATTTTCCTGCGTTGCTCTGGGATCTCTAGTGGCGTCGGTGGTGGACCCTGTAGTTCTAAGTCCGTGATCTACGAGCTGAGGTCTAGTTGGATCCATGCGGCCTCCTCCTTTGTCTTTCGGAACCCAGTAGCTAGTTTATGGATTTGTGTCTCAATGGGAAAATCCTCCACAATTTATAACTCCTAGGCACTCGAACAAGCTTTTGCTACTAGCTTCTCCATCTACTACTTTTGTGTGACTACTTCATCACGTTGGAGTCACAGCTATTCGATATTAATTTTCTACTCCTGGAGTACTTGATCGGCATGGTTGGCCCTGGTGCGGAGTTCTATTGTGGCACTATTATGGAGTTGTTGCAAACATTCGTGCAGTAGAACGGCCACATTTAGTCCCAGCCCTGTAAGTCGTTCTAGCTCAACTCGGTCGTCTGCCTTTGTGGTGATCAACGCTCCTGCTAGAATCGGAATAGAATGAGCCATTTGGGCTTTTAACAACGGTTTCGTAGATGTCATATTGGAAACCCCCAGAGTAGCACTGGTGCCTAACGGCGTGATTCTTGTTCCCAGTTCGTGTAGCTGTGTGCGGAGTTCCCCCAACACAATCTACTGCTCCGACATGGCCTCGTCGACTGCCTCCCAAGCGGCGTCTCGAACAATGTTCTTGATGTCAGTTAGGTCCCCTTCGGTTAACGTGGTCACTCCATTGTATGTTTTAGACACCTTTGCCTTCTTTCGTGGCTTCATCCGCTCTGATATCACTGGTCGCTTCAAAGGTGAATCCGTGCCTGTTGCTGGTGGTTCGTCCATGGTCATCTTGTGGGGTGCCTTCTGACTACCCTTGTCCGTTGTTGACGCCGCCCCTTATAGTGGTGTCTTTCCTGTTGCCACCAGCGTAGCTTCTCGTGCTGCATAAACTTCTGCGGCGAGCTGTTCATTGCACTTTTGCTACGCAACCCACTTAGCTTCCTCTTTTTTTTGCCAGAGAGTGGCCTCGTTGTGCTCTTTCATAGATCCCATCAGACAGGTAGGGTAACTCCTTAATCCACTGACGCACAGTCGCGTCCATTAGTACCAAAAAGATTTTGATATTTCGAATTCATCCCACATCCCTTGTCGCCCAGAGGGAAGCATATTGAGCGACTTCCGGCCATTCCGATTCCAAGACCTGAAACTGGCTTTCTTTGGGTAAGTCAGTGGCAACCAACATGATGGACAGGATCAACCACGCATAATGGAAAGTCTTACCCTCCTCCTACACTTCGCGGAAATTGGTCAGAAACTCTTCACAAAGGAACTGTGACCAATTGAAACATACATCGGTTGCGCATTGCTCAGCAAGTGTGATAACTACAGCAGGAACCTCAATGCCACAACATTTCCTCATTACTTTTCGTGCCAGCAATTGAGTGGCAATGCGGACTGCATTGTCTGAGATACTGTCAATGATGTACCCTCATTGTCCCTTGGCAAGCTGATACTTCTTTTTCAATCACTCTATCATCGCGACATCGTTACTTCTATTAGCAATTTCTTGAGGGTCTCTTCCATCGCAAGGAAGGTGCAAGACCCGATGAACAAGTTCAACTGTGATGCTGACGGGTTTGCCGACCCATAATATTTCCTCATGAACTAAACAGAGCAACTACTTTATGACCAACATGGTGATAGGAGGGTGGAGAAAGTCAAGAATCGACAAGAGACAGAGCAACCCAGCTTTGTCCACCTTCCGTAGCCACTCCTTTGGTTGTAGTGTTATCACCGTCCCTTCTACATTCCGCTCCATTAGTGCGTCCGTCGCCAAGTGGAGAAATTTTACTATATCTGCGAGGTCCCAATCTTGAAACTTCATTGTCGCAACACTATGAACCATCGAGTTTTCCATTGGGACGGCTTTTGGTAGAGATGGGGTAACGATTACAGTGTTGACTTCATCTAGGTTTGCAGGTACCTTCGCCTTTCCCTTGCTTGGCGGCACATACTTAGGTCGTCGCACTGCCTGTATGGGATCCTCCTCAGGGTTTACTTATTTGATATATGGGGAGACTCTTTTGCTTCCTTGTCGTTGTCAATTGTAAAAGTTTTACCCTTTTCCTCCATTGTGAATTTGCCAAAGTGCAGGTGTCGCGGCGACCTTCTTACTGATTCTGGAACATGAGGTTCCTTTCTAGTTCTCGGTGTTACACAGTAATTTGTCACTGTCTCCTTGTCAGTCTCCCTACTGTGTCATGAAATCAAATCCATCATGCTCATGCTCTCTGAATTGGCCAAAAAACCCTCTTTGCCAAAGTTTATTGGATCATCGCAATTGTTATTAAAATAACCGTGCTAACTGGCGGATGATATTGCAATTGGTCTGTTGCCAGCGCGGAAGCACACGAGTTTCCCGCGCTGATCGAATTTCATGAACAATGCATCCTATGTTTGTATGAAATCGTGCTAACATAGATTTCCCTGTTACTGAGATGCGATGCCAGCGCGCCAGTCCAGTTATTCACCCGCGCTGATCCTGTTTGGGCGAATTTATGCTAACAGCCAGCCTTCCAGATGACTACAGACCTGGTTGTTGGCCTTGTGAATGTCGCCCTCCCTTCTATGGCATGTCTGTTTGTCATATGAGCCACCTTTCTTGGAGATAAGCTTATCCTTCCACCCTCCATGGAGACTCCTTCTCCTATATAAGCCTCCACCGTTGCCATGAGCAGCTAGTTTTTGGAATATAGCTTTGACATAGAGGAATTCATAGTGCTGTACTGCTACTCTTAATAGGTAGTTGGTGTGTTAAGTGTGGATTGCTAGAGAGCTTAAGGAAGGTTGTGAAGTCTTGTTGCCTTGTGTGAGAGAGAGAGTTGTTTTTCTTGGGAGATCTACCTCCAAGGGTGAATGCTTATGAGACTTGCTGGCTGGACCCTCTTGAGAAGGACTCGACGTCAGAACATTGGTTGTACCTTTCTCTATTTTGATTAATAAAAGATAGATGACTACTGTTATGGTTCCATTTCCATTTGTCTTATAATGGTTAATGTGAATTACATCCTTTCTGACTGATGTATAGTTGCTTTTACTAGATTTCACGCTTGTGTTTGTTCTCTCTTTTCATGTGCAGGTGTCCATCCACGAGGATAGTGGAGGATTGTGACCGACCACAGCAAAGGAGCAAGAGCGGCATCTCTTCATCAAACAAATGGCGCTGGAATCCAAGTAGGTGTTCATTACCTACTTGTTAATTGTAACTAGGAACTTGCAGAGTAGCATTGATTGATTGTTGCTAGACCTGTTTTGGGCTAGTAGGGATCTCCTCTATCCGTAGAGGGGATTTACCTCTCCAACAATTTGGCGACTCCGCTGGGGACGTTGCTTGTGTCTTTTGTTGTTCATCCTTGTTTTGAGTTTGATTGTCATTCTCTTGTCAAAAATTGGGGATTAGTTCTTTTTTTTTTTATTTCCTGGTTCACTCTGGGAAAGGCCTTAATTGTTTTAAAAACTATTACCTTGGTCTGGGAGCTTTTGGCTTGATTCTGCCTGTTTTTTAGCCCCAGCGCGGTTTATATCAGAACAGTCGCGCTGACATCGCATACTTGTTTCTTTGATTCCTCTGTCATCGCGCTTGAACGTTTTACAGTCGCGCTGACCTTGTTTTCGAGCCAGCGCCCTTTATCCGTGTCTTTCCGCGCTGACAGCGCAAAGTTGCTATGTGTGTTGTCTGGTCAGCGCTTTGTTGCTGAGGGTCACCCGCGTTGATCCTGTAGAATTGATTTTTGTCCAAATTTTCCTCCTGAACCTGTTGGTTTGACTATCCCCTACTCTTTCCACTTGGCTTATGACTTGTTTTATGTTGTCTGAACTGTGATATACTTGCTTGCGAAGTCTTGTTCCGCAAGGGTTCGTTTATTGCTTGTTTTTCGATTTTGCAAAGCCTTCCCTTTCGCTTTCGTTGCTTGGCTTGTATTTCGCCTTAACTTTTACAGTTGATGAAGTGTGTTGAATCTTTGTTTGACTGGTTTTACCCCCATCCTCCGGGTGTTTGCTTTTCTCTATTGATTTCGCACCCTAGCCCTAGGACATCTAGTGGCCGTGTGTGTGTCAAGCCTTCCGCGGGATCTTGTTTTCTTGTTTGACCAGCCAACTTTGGATTTTCTTTTTACACTTGCTCGGTAGTTGTTAAAAGTGTTTTGGTTGTGTTCCAAGCGATTTGCTTCCTCCTTGTTTGAATTCCTTTTTGTCTTGTCGAGCTTAGATCACATAGCTCACAAGCCTTCGTTTTCCCTTGATTTGGAAAACTGGTTTTAGTGTCTTGGGAACTTTCTTGTGTTTGCATTGAGTGATTTTATTCCTTTTGCTTGGCGTAGCTGTCTCTCAAAATCATTTTAAGTGCTTTGTGCCATCGAAAAGGAAATCAAACTAGTATCTTTTGCATTTAATAGTTAAAAGGAAAAGAACATTTCATTGATTTGTGTTTTCAAAAGGAGCACCACTTGCGGGGTGCACAACTCTAGTAGAATGTGTCGATTCATCACTTTGCACTGGACCTCGAGATGGGCCCGCAGCAGAAGTGACCGCAGATGACGCTGTGACGGCACTAACAACTGGAGTTGACGCCGCGACACAAACGGTCGGGTTGGACGGGACTGCTGTAACAGCAGTATGGCGGACTTGGGAAACAAACGTTCCTGTGGTAGGGACGACGTTTTGATCCCACATGGCCCAGTACATCCAAGGCTCCGCCCAAGCCATCTGTCGATGGATTCATTGGCTCTATAAACCAGGCCTCTAAAAAGTCTTCGAACCCTGGGAAGCAAAAGTCAAGTGCATCCAATGAAGACACTTCTCAGGGTGTTGTAATTTCTGGTAACACTTCTGAGGTCAACGTCGTCCAGTCCACCACAGCAGGTAAGGCCTCGAAAGGAAAGAAAAAGGAAAAGGGGAAAGGGAAAAATAAATCCGACCAACCCAAACAGGAATCCTCCAAACCTCTAGCCGAGGAAGGAACTAAACGCAAACCTAAGTATCCTTGCCTCATTTGTGAGGAGGATCACTACACTAAGGACTGCCCTAGGCGGTCCGAAGTTAGTCGTTTGTTGAAAGGAGCTCCTGGGGTCCCTGCGGTTCTGAAACAACCCTTTCCCTCTGGTGAGCTCTAGTATTGTAGCAATAATGCTACAACTCCTGAGGCATCCTGTCTCTCATTTTATCAACCCGGTTGTTCGTACAAACTTGGAAGCGACGGTGCTATATGCACAAGTACTAGCTCTTGTCGCAGCTGTCACTTGGTCAGCTGGCACAAGTCCGCTAGGGCTCAAGCCAAATTCTATAGGCTCACAGAAGAAGCTTTATCAATGATGGACGAAAGCTAGCTCAAAGGAGACTAAGCTAATTGACAAAAATGAACTAAAAGTAAATCAAAGCATGTAACCCTAGGAAACCCTAATTTGACTAATCTAATTTCTATAATGCAATGAGGACGAGTAATACTTCTACCAATGCTACTACTACATCTAACAAGTGGAAATGCATGAGTCTAAACTACTGACATTATAAAAGACATGTTTTTGTACTTTTCATTAAGTAGGTGGAATGATTGTGATTTTGTGCTTATTAGGGTTTGGTTGTGCAGATGGGATGGAGAAGGAAGGAAAACGTGGGACAGGTTGGGGAGGCTAGGAGAGGTCCCTATGGACCCTTGGCATTCATCCACAGAGGTTTTCCACGTTCAGAAGCTCAGAAACCGCGTGAATGACCTCCTACAAGATGTCTGCAGGGGATCCTACAGGATACTCAGGGTTTTCTACAGGATCTCTCTAAACTGCTACAGGATGATCTCCCGTGAAGGATTGAAGTGAGGGAAAAGTGATGGAAGGGTAGGAAGGGATGTGTGAGGTAGGGATCAGGCTGGTGATGGCTCAGAAGTGGAAGGATGAGATGGGAAACGGGTGTAGGGAGTGTGTTGAAGTGATGTCTGTAAAAGGTCAAGGGATGAAGCTACGTGAGGAATGGGAGACTTTTAGGAAAGGACAGAACGCAGTATAGGTCGAGGAAACGTGGTTGCATGCAGGGTCAAAATGGAAAGGATGACAATGAAACGAGAGGGAGAAGAGTGTAAATGAAACAAATGATCAAAACTGTTTATCAAACCGGAAACGCATCAACCTACATTAAGTGTGCCATGATTTCATTGAACAGTAATCCAAAACGCAAAGAGAAATACGTATGGGGTTGTGATGAAGAGATGTGTGATAAGTGTAAATGACAAGGAAGCATCTAAATCCAAACCATAACTGTATCAAACAAAGTAATGCATGTTTTTGGTGGTCTGCTATGGACTGCACCCCAATCTTCAAAAGAGATGGCAGTGAGCCTTAACAACCGTTTTTGCTGGAGCTCCAATGGATGTTATATATCCTCTGCTACACTAGCAAGTGGAATTAATTGTACCATAGCAAAATCTATCTAACTCATAAGAAAATCAAATTATCAAACTGTCATTCGAATTGCATGTGTAACCGAAACTTAAAGTGCTGGAAATGAAATGGAAACAACACTACAACAAAGGGGATCTATGGCTCTCAGGTTGGGCCCTAACCTGAGAGCTATAGTCTCCTAATGAAACTCAGGAATAGATCACAAACTATCTTCTTTATTCATAATTCGAAGTCATGCCAAATTGGCTTACAGCAAAATAACGAAACTGGACTGCTTCAAAATTATAATGATAAACCGAGAGATTCAACAAACTATCTAAGGCTAAGGCCTCCATATTTATACAAAAAGTGATGATCCGCCAAGTAGCCTTGATTCTAGGAGCTCGGCTGTCCAACTGAAGTTTAACTGCGGATTTGTGAGGCAGTCAGAACTGTTGTTTTGGTAGAACAGTTTATGACTGTTGTTCCTGTAGGACAGCTGGCTACTTCTGGAGCTCGGAGGGGAGATTGATTTGAGCTCGGAGTTCTTGGTGGGAATCACGAGAAATGTCCCAATACCGTGGACATCTCTCCACAAAATCAGCAGTGCCACCTTATTGTCTCCTTATCCCTTTTGCATTGTCTCTTGCTCCCCTTTTTAGTGCCAAAACCTGGAATCATAATGCATTAGTCACGTAGATAGAGTGTCTAACCTTCCTCCTACAAACAACATGAATAAACTAAGAAATGCATGCATAAGCAAATAAAGATGAATGGTTTGAGCAAGTAAAGTAGGCCAAAATGAGCCCAAATTGTACCAAAATTGGGGCTCATCATCACCCCCCAGCTGAACCAATTTCTCATCCTTGAGCAAATCAATCCAAGTCCTCATCCTTCATGGCTCTCACTGCTTCGCTGGCATCCCAACGCTCAGTGGTAGTATCCTCCCTGCGGGTGTGAAATCCTGCTGTCCTATCCACCTCTGCCCATTGTTGACCATCATTTTCCTTTGAATTTCCTTCAGTCAGACCCAGCAGTAGTGGTGGGCTGAGTTTAAGGCCAATCCAGTTGGCTTGGAGGCTTTGCATTGATTTCTTGTAAAGGGCAACCCTTGCCAAAGCTTCCCTCATCTGGATGGGTGTGTGGTATTCTCGGATTTGTAAGCTGTGGCCCAGGGGATTCCATCTACGTTGACAAGCATG
>APFE030226915.1:0-41970 GCA_000404065.3 Pinus taeda | reverse complement strand
TTCACTTCATACGTGAATTGGTTAACAATGGTGAAATTGTTTTGCAGCACTGCAGAACAGAGGATCAGCTAGCTGACATCTTGACAAAACCATTAGCAAAGAAAGGTTTTGATCATTTCAGGAAATTCCTGGCTATGCAGCAATTGAAATTAAGGGGGAGTGTTGGAATTTAATTCCAACTGTAAACAATAAATGCTGAACAAAGATCTAATCTTCAGCAGTTATTGCAGATTATCCGGAAGCAGCAAAAGTCTTCTGATATTTCTGAGCATTTAATACGCATTAAATTCAGAGTTTAAATTCCCCTGCAACCGACTTGTCTTCAAGTGAGAAAGTCATCACCGCCTCTTCTGCAATAAAGCAGATAAATATCAGTAGATATTTTTTCTTAGTTTATAGTTTAACTCAGATATTTATTCTCTTATATATACATCAAACAGTAGTTCTGTTTTCAGGCAGCGTAAGTAGAAAAGAACATCAGTTCTGTTTTTCTGTAATTTCTGAGTGAGCGGCAATAGTTTTTAATCTCCCTGCAATATAGCGCAGTAGCGCTGAAATATAACTTCTGTGGTTTCTGAGAAAGAATGCACAGCAACTCAAGCTCTTGTGGAATGAAGCCTTATGCACAGCAGTGCTGAGATTAAGTAGCAGGAGCAACAGTGTTGAGACTGCAATTCTGGAACAGGTTATTTTGTGTTTATTTGTAACCGCACAGCAATGTTTAAACACCTGCAACTTTCTAAGATAAAGAAAGCTATTTTATTGTATCAGTTGTTTATCAGCTATTTTATTGAATACAAGTTAAGTTTCAGTTACTGTTTTATCAGTTTCTGTGTTGCCAAGCATTACTCTGTTTTTCAGTTTTTATTTTAAAATATCAGAAATTCCTGTTGCTGCAACACCACGATCAGCGTTGCTGCAACACCGAATCCTGTCGCTGCAACACTATTTCCAGAAAACGAAATTTTCAGTTTTCTGTGCAAAAACAGAGCATTTTTTTTGTTGTCTGTTTGTTATGGAATTTAGCAGAAAATTCCAACATTTATGTCTCTATTTTCACCCTAGAATGACTTATTCGTACGTATTTTTCGGTTATGAGACAATAAATCAACTTTGATATTCAGCAAGCATGGAACCCACAAAACTCAACAGCAGAGAGAAGCTCGACATCAATCATTTATCCAAACAAGGAAAGCAACAACAGTGGCCGAATCAGGAAAAGAAAAAGGTTACTTTCCCTTATCTTCCCTTCTCTTTAATGCTAATGCCAGGCAGTATGAATAAAAAATACTTGATACGTCTTTCCATGGCAATGAATATATTTCCTCACTATAAACTACCATACCAGTACAATAACTAAAAACTTGTGGAGAAAAGGAAAATTATTGGTTAATAACTCATATACCTCCACATGAAGGCATAGCAAACACAGTATGTGTAATGGATGATCCAAGGCATAATAAACACAGTATGTGTAATGGATGATCCAAGGCATAATATTAAAGTTACTACTATAGGAGGTTAGGCAACATTCTCCGGACATGGTTACTATGTTGGTAATAGTGTTTCTCCTTTTCAGCGAGCTTTAAGTGGCAGCTTCTGTAAATGCCATGCCTACTTTACAGACCATAAATTTTCCACTCTTGTCTTTGACTATGTCCTCCACCTTGACTAGTAAGTTTTCTTATTCCTTTTCGTATGTCTTCAAAATTTTAAGTTATAATTGTAATTTGCATAGATTCTAGGTCTTTCCTTCATTTTAAGAAAACTTTAAAGAGACTATTGGCAGTAGAAAGCATAAAAAGCAGGGGTTCTTATCAACATTTGCATATTGATTGTGAAAGGGTCATTCATTGAAAATCTTTGTTTATCGGTAGTAATCACTATTTTTTTGTTTATGTTGTTTCTACAGCTTTTATAATTGTAGAAGCTATAAAAGGATGTTTGTAATTATAAGGGGTGAAGGCTCCATGAACAAACCTATGCTTCTACGATTTCAAAATTTGTAAATATAACTCATTCAAAATTTGTAAATATAACTCATTAGTCTGTATGTTGTCTTGTATTCAAAATCCAAATGACTGCTTTCTCTATAATTTGATGGATATGCATATGCATTGTATTCCTCTTGTTTTTTCAATTAAAGAATTCTAGTTGGTAAATTGGGAGCATTGACTGTAACTAGAACTCTTTTTCTCAAGCTTTTGTTTCTCTGTAGTTCTTTTATTTCATCTATCTGGAATGCTTAAAATAACATTGTTCAAGAGGAACTTCTAAGACCAGCAGAGAGAAGTAGGAAGAAATTTAAATCCAATTGACAAGCTCAACTGTAGACAACCCTTTTGTAAGCTACCAAATAAACAAAAGTAATTTTGTTTCTCTAGTAATATTATTTAGACAAAAGTACGAATTGGGAAATGAAAGCTATGAAAAATTAATCTTCTGTTTCTCTGCACTTATTTTATTTCATCTATCTAGAATGCTTAAAGACTAGCAGATAGAAGTAGGAAGAAATTTAAATCCAAATAACAAGCTAAGGTGCAAAACCATAGACAACCCTTTTGTAAGCTGCCAACTAAGCAAAATTAATTTTCGTTCGGTAGTAACATTATTTAGATAGAAGTACGAGTTTGGAAATGAAATCTATGAAAACTTAATTTTTCTTGGGCAACGTTATGTAGATAGAAGTACGAATTGGCAGATGACAGCTATGAAAACTTCATTTGATGCAGATGCAACCTAAAAACTCAAAACTCACCATCTGGGTTATAATAGAGAATATGCCAATTAAGTCTAATTCATTGAACATTGGTTAGAATGAACAGAATGAAAAGATAATTAACATGAAAAAGTTATTCACACTGACCGAAGAACAGCTACAACAATCACCATGGCGGAACGGATGTTGCTGGACATAGATAAGAATTTATGGTGAAATATATAACCAAATCAGAGTGCAAGCCCAAGCATATTTGGAATCAGTTTCATTTAGGGGGAGCTATATAACCAAATCCAAATCAGAGTGCAGGCCTGAAATTGTTCGGAAGCAAATTCACTTACTTCCTTCAAATGAAGAAGGAGCATGCAGCTTTCCACTTGCCACAAAGAAAGAGCATGCAACTTTCCACTTGCCACGAACTCGTGGACTACATTTTTCCACGAAGTTGTGACTACATCGCATATGTAAGTGGATTTGGATATGCATTGCATTGGATATGTATTGCAGTGGAGAATGTAAAACTTCAAATGTTTTGCAAATAATGCTAACTACAACGTAGCAATGTTAAACTAGGATTGAAGTGAAGTGAAATTTGAAATTATCATAAGTTTTAACAAAATCATACAGTTTCCCTGCAATAATAGGCTGAAACTAAAACTTTGCATAAAAAAAGATTTCATCAAATATTTATATTCAAACAATTGTTTTAAAACAATGAAGACATGGTTGGTCAAAGTAATTTAATGTTCAGTCCATGCAGAGTGATTGCTACAGTCCATGCGCGCAGAACACAGGGACTAATAAGGAGGTTATGAAAAATATTTTAAACTAAGGGTCACATGGTATAACGCAGGGACTAATAAGGAGGTTATGAAAAATATTTTAACTAAGGGTCACATGGTATAAGTCTACGATGATCGGTTTAACGTATTGACAGGTTTTGGTGTTCATAAATTAATATGATAAAACCATAGAGAAGGTTATTAGTTTCATTCAGGGTTTAAAATTTAAGTGGTTTGTTATTAAAAAAAAATATAAAAATTATTTTTATAAATGAAAGTAAATAAAATGTAGTTAGTTTATTGGGTAGTTTAATTAGTGATAATTTAAAAAAAAAAATTGTTCAAAACTTTTTTCCAGTTGAAAAAGCAAAGTTATTATTTTTGTCCAATAAAATCCTATGGCTATAGAGCTCATTAATATGTATCATATTTATTGAAATTACATTTTTGTATTGGTCATTAAAAATCAAAAACTTTGTTTGTGGTGAATCATTTTGTTAATCACATACAGGGAAAAATTACAATTTAAATCAACTCCCCATCTTCTAACCACGTATCCTCTTGCTATTTGGATTTACAAATGGTACATACCAGTTTTCATGGGTCCACCTCAATCCTCTTGCTACTTGGATTTACAAATGGTACATACCAGTTTTCATGGATCCACCTCTTGCTACTTGAATTTACAAATGACACCTACCAAGCTTCCATGGATCCACTTTCTTACTCCTACTGCCTACTCCACTTGATTCTATTTATTGTCTACATGGTTTTCTTACATTTACTACTTGCTCCTTTTGCTTGGATTTATGAAGAGCACCTAGATGTATTTTTTATGCTTTCTTAATATAAATATGAAGACACCATAATAGGAATTATGGGTAATCATTGATTAAATGAAAATTTTGATTCCTTATTATCATAAATTCAATATTGAATAAGTAATATTCAATTTAAACATTCATTTTTATTGATGTGCACCATTTATTAGGACTACAATTTTTATGGAAAAATAGTTTTCTTATATATATTTTATATAAAATGGTGTTATGAAGATTTTAAACAAGTTGGTTCTTTTTTATTAGACACAGAGTGATATCCATAAAATAATACTATATTTTTTTTTCCTTTAAAAATTTTATTGCAACTATTTCAACTATTAAGCCCCTTACACTATAAGGGAAAAGAACACTATAAGTGTAATGCAAGTTATTATTGTATGTAAGTAATGGCTTCCAATAAATGAAAGAATAAATAGACTTATTAAATTTCATCTTTCCAAATAATTTCTATATAGACTTATATGGTTCAATTAAATTTCATCTATATGGTTCTTACATCAATAGGGAAAAAATAATCCTATTAAATTTATTTTATACAATTCTTATATAAATTATAAAATTGATGAACCAATATATTTTATGTGTGAAAACATCTAATTTATAGATACAATTGTTTGTTTAACATTGGTAGAAGTATACATAATAAAAAGTGTGTAAAATGTAAAGAATGTACTAGCACAACCACATTATCAAATGTTTTTTGATATACGTCATATGTGTACACTTAATATATGCTATACAATAAGCTTATAATAATACTATAAGCTTCCTAGAGATTAATAATACTATAAGCTCCCAACAAATTAATAAATGCAAGAGATTATTTATATTATATTATAATAATAATTTAGGCAAGGATTTATGTTAAACCCAAGGATTAATATTATAAACCCTATGAATAATATTATATGTTAGGAATATGAACCCTTATATTAATAAACACAAGGGATCGATATTATAAACCCAAGGGAATAATATTAAACCCAAGGTATTAATAGTATAAACCAGAGGTATATAAACCGTAAGATAAATATTATAAACCCTAAAATAAACATGGTTGACAATGGTATACCATGGTTAATTTTTATATTGACACAATCTTTGTAACAATGTGACATTGGATTGTTGACTACGGTTGACCATGGTTGTCACAATGTGACATTGGAATATGAGACAATATTTGTCACAATGTGACCATGGTTGACCATGGTTGATCGTAAACTCAAGGGATTGATATTTCTCACAATGTGACGTTGGACCATGGTTGATCATAAACTCAAGGGATTGATATTATAAACCCAATGGATTAATACTAAAACCCCAAGGGATTATAAAACCAAGGGAATAATATTAAACCCAAGGGATTAATATTATAAACCCAAAGTATATAAACCCTAAGATAAATATTGTGGACCCTAAATTAAACATGGTTGACCATGGTGATTTTCATGTTGACACAATCTTTGTCACAAGGTGACAGTGGAGCATGGTTGACAATGATTGATTTTCATATTGAGACAATCCCAATTAATAAACCCAAGGGATTATTAATATTGATTTTTATTAATGTGGGGTTGACCATGATTATAAATCCAAGAGATTTATATTAAACCCAAGGATTAATATTATAAACCCTATAAATAATATTATACCATATGAATATGAACGCTTAGATTAATAAACCAAAGGAATCAATATTATAAACCGAAGGTACTAGTAAATCCAAGGGACTAGTACTAAAAACCCAAGGGATTATAAACTCAAGGGAATAATATTAAACCTAATGAATTAATAACATAAACCTAAGGTATATAAAACCTAAAATAAACATGGTTGGTTACGTTTTACCATGGTTGATTGTCATAGTGATAAAATCTTTATAACAATGTGACGTTGGACCATCATTAACCATGGTTGGCCATGGTTGTCATAATGTAATGTTGGGCCATGAGACAATCTTTGTCACAAGGTGTTGATGGTTATTGACCATGGTTGACCATGATTTATTTTCATATTCATACAATCTTTCTTACAATTCGACGTTGGAGCATGGTTGACCATAAACCCAAGGGGTTGATATTATAAACCCAAGGGAATAATAAACCCAACAGATTAACACTATAATTTCAAAGGATTATAAACCCAATAGAATAATATTAAACTCAAGAAATTAATATTATAAATCCAGGATATATAAACCTTAAAATAATATTATTATACACCCTGCAATAAACATTGTTGACTATGTTTATTTTCATATTGACACAAATATTGGTCACAGTGCAATGTTGGACCATTATTGACCATGATGATTTTCATATTGAGACAGTCTTTGTCAAAGAGTGACGTTGGACCATGGTTGATTTCCATATTGAGACAATCTTGTCACAATCTGACATTAGACCATGGTTCACCATGATTAACCATCATTGACGATGGTTTATAATGGTTGATCATGGTTAATTTTTATAATCAAACAATATTTGTCACAATGTGATAGTGGACCATCGTTAACCATGATTATAAACCCAAGGGATTTATATTAAACCCCGAGATTAATATTACAAACCCTATGGATAAGATTATAACCTATGAATATGAACCCTTAGATTAATAAACCCAAGCAATTGATATTATAAACCCAAGGGAATAATAAACCCAGGAGATGAATACTAAAACCCCAAGGGATGTAATAATCATTTAATCTTGCTTTATATTATTAATACTTGGGTTTAATAAATCCCTTTCAAGCATGGTTAACTATGCTAAAAATAATATTAAACTCAAGGGATTAATATTATAAACCCAAGTTATATAAACACTAAGATAAATACTACAAACCCTAAAATAAACATAGTTGACCATAGTTGACTATAGTTGATTTTCATGTTTACACAATCTTTGTCATAAGGAAACATTAGACCATGGCTAACCATGATTGATTTTTATATTGTGATAATCCCAATTAATAAACCCAATGGATTATTAATATTGAATTTTATTAATGTGGGATTGACCATGATTGATTTTGATATTGACACAATCTTCCTCATAATGCGACGTTGGACCATAGTTGACCATGATTGACAATAATTGACCATGATTGACCATGGTTTCCCATGGTTGACCATGGTTGATTTTCATATTGAAACAATCTTTGTCACAATGTGACGTTAGACCATGGTTAACCATGATTGACCATGGTTGAAGATGGTTGACAATGGTTGTCCATGGTTCATTTTCATATTGAGACAACTTTTGTCACAATGTGGCACTGGTCCATGATTGACCATGATTATAAACCCAAGGGATTTATATTGAACCAAAGGATTAATATTATAAACCCAATAAATAATAAACCCAAGGGATTAATACTAAAAATTCAAAGTATTATAAACTCAAGAGAATAATATTAAACACAAGGAATTATAAACCATGATTATAAACCAAAGGTATATAAACCCTAAAATAAACATGGTTGACCATGTTTTACCATGGTTAATTTTCATAATGACACAATCTTTGTAACAATGCGACGTTGGACCATGGTTGACCATGTTGGCCATGGTTATCACAATGTGATGTTGGACCATGAGATAATTTTTGTCACAATGTGATCATGGTTATTGAAAATGGTTAACCATGATTGGTTTTCATTTTCATACAATCTTTCTCACAATACAACATTGGATCATGGTTGATCATAAACCCAAGGAACTGATATTATAAACCCAAGGGATCAATACTATAACCCCAAGGGATTATAAAGCCAAGGGAATAATATTAAACCCAAGGGAGTAATATTATAAAACCTAGGTATATAAACCCTAAAATAAATATTATAAAGTCTAAAATAAACATGGTTGATCTTGGTTGACTATGGTTGATTTCATATTGACACAATCTTTGTCACAATGCGGCGTTAACCCATGGTTGATTTTGATATTGAGACAATATTTTTTAAAATGTGACATTGGACCATGGTTGACCATGGTTGATTTCCATATTGAGAGAATATTTTTCACAATGTGACATTGGGCCATGGTTGACCCTGATTGACCATCGTTGTCGATGGTTGACAATAGTTGATGATGGTTAATTTTCATAATGAGATAATATTTGTAGCAATGTGATGTTGGACCATGATTAACAATGATTATATAGCTTGAGTGGGCCTAATGGTTAAGATCATGTGTTTCCACCCAAGACATCATAGTTTGGAAATGAGATGGGGATAGAGCATGTATTCCTTCGTTGACTTAGCAATCAAACCACTGCACAGAGGTGGGTACCTTGTCCCACAAACAAGGGGGTCTCATACACCAATATGGTGTCTAGTTTGGCCACGAACTTAAAATTAGATAACAATAATAATAATATAAACCCGGGGGATTTATATTAAACCCTAATATTAATATATAAACCATGTGCATAATATTATACTCTTGGAATATGAGCTCTTTGATTAATAAACCCAAGGGATTAATATTATAAACCTAAGGGAATAAAAAACCTAAGGGATTAATACTAAAACCCCAAGGTATTATAAACACAAGGGAATAATATTAAAACCAGAGGATTAATATATAAACCCAAGGTATACAAACCCTAAGATAAATATTATAACCCATAAAATAAACATGGTTGATCATCCTTGAGCATGATTGATTTTAATATTGAGACAATCTTTGTCGTGATGCGATGTTGGACTATGGTTGATTTTCATATTGAGATTTTTTTTTCACAATGTGACATTGGACCATGATTAACCATGATTATAAACCCAAGGGATTTATATTGAACTCAAGGATTAATATTATATATCTAAGGTGATGCAACCTTAAGGATGCCACACCCTAACACCTTACTGGGACTATTCTATCCCTTATAAGCCTTTAAAGTTCATGCCCATAGATATATATCAGAAGCGTGGTTCTTGGTGCTTTTTCTTTAATATCGGAACCATTTAAACTATCATGACTCCACAACACTATCAAAAGTGTTTATTGAGGCTTTAAATCTTTAAACCATGGACTTACACTTTATCGGAGCCATTACACTATCGGGAGCATGTAAATATGTGTTTATCCCTTTAAACCCTTGCTTCCATGCAATATTTGAAAATACACGGAATCAAAGGAAATACAAAGAAAAACCCCGCCATACACATATATCCGGATCTCAAAATTTATAAGCCCACTTCTATAAATATTGGCAGGTCCATCCTTTCGAATATCACCTTCCTATGTGCGCTTCGATCACTGATCCCCGATCGGCTAATCTCCACTGTCCATTCCCCTTTCTGATCTAACAGTCAGCGTTGATCCCGAACATTTAAATTGGTGCGTAGATTCTCCATCGTCGATCTGCACGTATTAGATCCGACAATCCATATCTATTTCGACCAAACAATTAACCCGAGGTTTAACCACCCGATAAACGGTTTTCTCTATCTCCTTCTTGCCACATGTTGAATGTTGAGTGGAAGCCCGACTATCCTTCAATACAGGTTACGGCTATTCATTCACACAAAAACCACTTCACTGTTACGAAACCGTTTCCGTGATCCAACGGTCACGGTTGATTGCAATCCAATGGTCACGATTCAATCACGTGATCACAATTGCAACATCCACTTGGTTGGCTCCTCCCGCTCTAATGCACTGATTCGATCAGTCTTTCGGTCCTGATAAGGAAATAAGCCACACTTTATAAAACTTCAAGTCCAGATTTCAGATCTGACTGTGTTTTACACCTGTTTTTAATGTAAACTGGGTTTTTCTCCTGCGAGACCACAACCATGTAAAAAGGCTCGCCGACCCATCTCAAACACTGATATTTAAAAGAAATCCCTTGACTTCCATCAAATACATGATTTAGGCATTAAACACAACAAAGCTAAAGGATAATCATCCAGCCTTAATGTAATGATCTAAAAGCAAACAAAGGGTTCTGTAGGCCTGATAATCAATCATAAACACAACAATATCATTCACTCAGCTTGAAACGATTATAGAGTCTCTCCTTGACCCGATTACACAAATGAAAGATCTCTGATGTCAAAATACAATCCACACACTAAATTTACTCTCGCTCTACTCAATCCTCACTTAAATCTTTCCTCTCTAGCCTAATTCTACAAATTAGTGGCCTTTGTTCCTAATCTGCCCATAAGTTTAAAATTCCCTCGTGAATCCTCTCTTTCTGTCTCTCTGTCTCAAATCCTTCTTCAGAAAAGAAAGGGAATTACATATATGTCCTATCTAACAATTTCCTTCACAATTGAAGGGATAGAATACATATTTAGAAATCAAATCCTATCCTAATCTGGAAAATTCTAACTACTTGGCTTGATCTCCACTAAGGGAGGATCACTTGCTACTTATCCTCTAATTTCCTTAGTATTTGCAACAACATAACTACTTACATACTTTATAATTAATAAAATTAAACAACCGAGTCTTCCTCCAAACTTTCATTAGCCACGACATGTGACCACACCATCACATTGCTAGCTAGGCCTAGATGCTCCTACAACAGACTCCCAAGGTTAAAAATAATCATGATCTCCTGATCAAGTGCTTCTGATCTGTGTCCTCCTGGATCCCATACTTTGTTCCGTATTCTTTCCTTGGTTACTACTATTGTTGGTTGTTCTCTATGTCTCCATACTTTATGCTGCATTTTCCATTAGCTATTCTCTCACTATCTGTTGCTATATTTTCCATGTATCTTACTACTTATTGCTCATCATCACAATTTATGTCAGGCTTCCACACTTCAATTTGCAGTCTACCATTACCTTTACCTGTATCATCCTTTCCAGCAAATCTTCCTTCCTTCTTTTGTCCTCTATTCAGTTTATTGGAATGTCGTTTTATGAGTTTCCACAACTCATCAATTTCTTTGTCCTCCTCACTTCTTAGATGATGAATACTATCCTCCTGCAACTGATTGTGTTCTTGCATAAGAAAATCATAATCCATGTGCCAAATTTTCCCATATACATTTCTAAATGTACAAATACCTTCTCCATTGACCCCTTGCAACAATTCCAGTTCCTTCTTCTAGGTTCTCATTCATATCTTCACCACATTTTACTTCAATTTCTAGTATGCCTACAATTCCACAAATTTCCTGAAAACTGAGAATTCTTCCTGCTTGCTTAGATAATTGGAATACCGCTTTTTCTAGTAACTTAATTTCTACACCCTTAAGGATAATGGCATCATATTTGTTTGTTTCTGAAATTTCATCTTCAGCCTTTTCTTCATCAATAACTCCTTGTTGTACAATAGTATTCTTGTTACTATCATCCCTTGAACTCATCTCTAATTCAACAATTCCATACTATAAATTCAACATCATTCCGTCTTTCTAAGACATTCAGATCTTATCCTTCCTTACTTCGATCTAATCTTCAAAATCAACTCCTTGTTTCAAATTGGCTTCACATTTCCTTGTTCCTGCATACAAATCTTCACCAGAATCAATCAAGTCATTAAACACAAATGCTTTACCTTGTTTCCTCATTATGCCAACCTTTTTGTCAACTTCTTTTCCATATAGTCCTTCTTTACTCTAGCTTCCTTCAAGGTCAATAATCTTCAATAACTGTTTAATATCTACAAAGTCCTCTATATCAACCTTCAATAGTTGTTCTCCTTTGGCTTCAATTTTCAATAGTTGTCTAATATCTGCATAACTCACTACAGCTATGTTTAACAGTTACCCTTTCCTCTGCATCACAAGACTATGTGAATTTCCTTCTTCTAACTTCTGAAAAATCATTTCTTTTCTTATCCTTCCCCTAATGACAACCTTAAACAGTTGTCTTACTTCAGTGTATCCTGAATTTACACACAAAATATTAGCTTCAAAACTATGAGATACCAAGGTCTTCATAAGATTCTCCATTTGGTTTGTATTAGCTTCATCAATTTTCCTGAGAAAACTCTTTGTTCCAAACATTCCTTTGATCTCAGCAATTCTTTTTCCATCCTCCTTTTGACTTATCCTTTGGCTGTCATTTGACTGCATACCTTCCTTCACTTGACTGTAACTTCTCTCCTTATTCCTCATATGACTGTGAGTAGTCATCTCTTCACCTGTTAATATAACAGTTTCCAACAACTGCTTGTTTCCCTCAAGTTTACATAACCTGCAAACACACAACAACTTTTAATTTTCAAAATACAATATCTTTCATTCTCTTTTGATGCTCCAAGCACCCATCTTCCATCATAGATCTTTTGGATTTCAGCAGATCCTTCTTGTTGTGATTCCATGCCTTTGAGTCTCTCCTTCTCTAACAAATCAATATGAATTTGTTCAATTTCCCTGAGCTCATTTATTATCTTGCATTCGACCTTTGTTGCAATAGCTTCCACCTGACTCTTTTCTTCATTCTCCATCTATATCTTCAATCTTCATTTGTCTTCCTTTGTAGCCCTTCCGTTATTATATTCACATCTGTTCTCATTACTGCCAGACTAGTCTCTTGTTCTTTGTTCTACCGCCAGCTGCTATACTCCTGCAATCTAATGCCTTCCTCAAATTCATCCTTATGTTGCTCATCATCTCTTTTAAATTTTTGGTTCCCTCCATCTTCATTTTGCTGGATTAATTCTTCTATCTCCTTCATGTCTTTGAGGATATAACTTCCTTGTGGTTCCTGATCTTTTATTTCACCTTTAAATAATCTCTGCTCAATTTCTCTAATTTCAACAACATATTTATTAATGTTGTCTTCCATACTTGCAGTCACATCATTAATTGAAGAGTTTAAACATTTACTTAACTCTATAAATGTTAGAAACATTTCATCCTTATCATGCATAGTAACCATATCCTTTTCTTTATCAAGTTCTAAAAGCTTCATTTCTCCTTCAGGTTCCTTGAGCAGTCTTTCCAAGAATTCTATTTCCATGTGAAATCTCTCCAGCAGTTCATCACAACTTTCATTCTCAGTTTCATTCCTTTTCTGGCAATCCTCTTGAGTTATTCTGTTTTTTGCACTATCATATTGCAAGGTTCTTTCATCAATTTCATTAAACAAATTCCTTTGTTTACCTTCTTGGAATATCAATATGGCATTTTCATTAGACTTCTGGTCCATATCAACTTCATCTGACTGTCTTACACCAAACAAAATTTCATCTATGAACTCTTTCTACTGCAATAAATTAGTACCTTCTTCTTCTAGAAGGAATTCTCCATCATACTTCACCTCAAGAGCTTCATTCCTATTTGTGATAGTTTTACTAGACTGTCCATCAGCCTCTGAATATCCTGCAAACATACAAAAACTATGAGAATTAAAATCACAAGGCTTCATTGCCTCATCTGCTCATCATATCTTCTAATTGTTCTTAACTAAGCTAATAGTCCATGAGATCTTCAGCTGATCTCCCATTATCCTCTTCACCCAACATTTCACCCTGTTCTAGTCTACAAATGGAAACTTCCATTTTTGCTTCTGCTTCTCTGAGGTTTTCCATCAACCACTTGACCTATTCTTGTTGTAGCCTTCTCTGCAACTTAGACCACTTCACTGGCTTCCTTTTCAAAACCCAACCTTGTCTTTGGTTCGCCTCTAGCAGCATTTCTAACACATCAAGTTCTTTTATTATTTCATTCATTTCCTTTTCAATCTCTGCTTGACTCATCTGTTTCCTATGGATTGTTTGAGCACCCTTCTCCTTCATCTTGTAGCCTTCTTCTGAACCTTCCATATGACTTACCATAGCCATCTCTTCTCTTCTATGTGAGCTCCTACACCTACAACCAATCAAATTCCTTCTAATTTGATCTTCTCACCAAGCTTCTCCTCTGCATGGTATCCAAGTCCTCTTTCTTTAGAACTTGCATTGAGCACTCTTGCTCCCTCTCTGGTTGCTCCACTTACTTCTCTTAAGGACTCCTCTGTCCCTATCTATTCCAAGCCTTAGCTGGAATGAGGTTTCTGCTACAATCTCTAAGAACTTCCCAAAATTTCTTCTACAATCTTACTGCTATAGTCATGTGCCCAACATTTCCATTTATTCAACTGCTCCAACTTTCATACCTTATATATGATAACTTTCATAAGCAAGACATCCTTCTCACAGGAAATTTTCTTCCCTTAACCTACTCTAATACCAAAAATGGTGCAAACTTAAGGCTGCCACACCCTAACACCTTACCGAGACTATTCTCCCCCTTATAAGCCTTTAAAGTTCATGCCCACAGATATATATTGGGAGCGTACTTCTTGGTGATTTTTCTTTAATATCCAAACCATTTAAACTATCGAGACTCCAAAACACTATCAGAAGTGTTTATTGAGGCTTTAAACCTTTAAACCATGTACTTACACTTTATCGGAGCCATTACACTATCGGGAGCATGTAAATATGCGTTTAGCCCTTTAAAACCCCACTTCCATGCATTATTCGGAAATACATAGAATCAAAGGAAATACAAGAAAAATCCTGCCATACACATATATTTGGATCTCAAATTTTATAAGCCCACTTCTATAAATATCGCCTTCATATGCGCGCACCGATCACCGATCCCTGATCAGCTAATCTCCACCATCCATTCCACTTTCTGATCTAATGGTTAGCATTGATCCCGAACATTTAAACTGGTGCACAAATTCTCCATTGTCGATCTGCGTGTATTAGATCCGATGGTCCATATCTATTTCAGACAAACAATTAAGTTGGGGTTTAACTACCTGATAAACGGTTTTCTCTCTCTCCTCCTTGCCACATTTCGAATGTTGAGTGGAATCGCCCTACTGTCCTTCAATACAGCTTATAACTATTCATTCGCCCAAAAACCGCTTCACTGCTACGAAACCATTTTTGCGATCCAATGCTCATGGTTGATCGTGATCCAACGACCATGATTCAATCGCATGATTGCAATCGCAATATCCTCTTGGTTGGCTTCTCCCACTCCAATGCGTCAATCTGATCAGTCTTTCGGACCCGATGAGGAAATAAGCCACACTTTTATAAAACTTCAAGTTTGGATTTCAGATCTGACTATGTTTTACAGTTGTTTTTAGTGTAAACTGGGTTTTTCTCCTACGAGACCAAAACCATGTAAAAAGAGTCGCCGACCTGTCTCAAACACTAATATTTAAAAAAAAAGCCCCTCACTTCCATCAAATACATGATTTAGGCATTAAAGACAACAAAACTAAAGGATAATCATCCGGCCTAAATGTAAAGAATCTGAAAGCAAACAAAGGGTTTCGCAGGCCTGATAATCAATCATAAACAAAATAATATCATTCACTCAACTTGAAATGATTACAGAGTCTCGCCTTGACCCAATTACTCAAATGAAAGATCTCTGATGTCAAAATACAATCCACACACTAAATTTACTCTCGCTCTACTCAATCCTCGCCTAAATCTTTCCTCTTTGGCCTGATTCTACAAATTAGTGGCCTCTATTCCTAATCTACCCATAGGCTTACAATTCCCTTGTGAATCCTCTCTTTCTATCTCTCTATCTCGAATCCCTCTTCAAAAAATAAATGGAATTACATATATGTCCTATCTAACAGTTTCCTTCACGATTGAAGGGATAGACTACATATTTAGAAATCAAATCGAATCCTAATCTCGACAATTCTAACTACTTGGCTTAATCTCCACGCAGGGAGGATCACTTGCCACTTTTCCTCTAATTTCCGTAGTATTTGCAACAATATAACTACATAGATGTTTTACAATTAATAAAATTAAACAACCAAGTCTTCCTCCAAACATTTGTTAGCCACAACATGTGACCACACCATCACATTGCTGGCTAGGCCTAGATGCTTTTGCATCACAAGGGAATGATATAACACCCTAGCAATATGAACCCTTGGATTAATAAACCCAACCGATTGATATTATAAACCTAAGGAAATAATAAACTCAAGGGATTATAAACCCAAATGAATAATATTAAACCCAAGGGATTGATATTATAAACCCTAGGGATATAAAACTTAAGATAAATACTATAAACCCTAAAATAAACATGGTTGACCATAGTTTATCATGGTTGATTTTCATATTGATACAATCTTTGTCACAATGCAACTTGGACCATGGATGACTGTAGTTGGCCATGAATGATTTCCATGTTGAGACAATCTTTGTAACAATGTGACATTGGATGACCATGATTGATAATGGTTGACCATGGTTGATTTTTATAATGAGACAATATTTCTCACAATGAGACGTTGAACCATGGTTGATTTTCATATTGAAACAATCTTTGTCATAATGTGACATTTGACCATGGGTGACCATGGTTGATTTTCATATTGAGACAATCTTTGACATAATATGGCATTGGAATATGGTTGACCATGATTATAAACCCAAGGGATTTATATTAAACCATATGTTTAATATTATAAACCATGTGAATTATATTATACCCTAGGAATATGCACTCTTCTATTGATACTAAAATGGATTATAAACAAAAAAGAATTAAATATTAATTCCAAGGGATTAATATTATAAATCCAAGCTATATAAACACGAAGATAAATACTATAAAATATAAAATAAGCATGGTCAACCATCATTGGTTATAATTGACTATGATTGATCATGATTTGACTACGATATGTTTATAGTTTACCATGATTTGACTATAATTACCATTGCAATGGTGATTGTTGATGGTCAACCATGGTTTTACTATGGCTAACCTTGACCATGAACTATAGGTCTCCATTATCAACCATGACCATCCACTATGATTCAATATACTTCACTACGGTTCATCATAGGTTACTTACAGATAGATCATAATTATTATGCTAAGTATGGTTAGGCATGGTAGTCATCGTGACTATTGTTCATTATATTTTCCATGTTGACTATAGTTGATCATGTCAACAATAGTCAACCATAATTAACATGTATTAATATATAGATTAATTTATAGTTAACACAATATAAATGTCTAAATTAATATATTATTAGTGTGCCACTAATTACTCATTAAACTCTTATTAATATTATTTAAATGTTATAGTGATATTATTAATCTTATATTAATATGTTAATATTGTTATGTATAATGCTCTAATACTATATTAATGTTATGATTAAATATAATATATATATATATATATATATATATATATAATATATATATATATATATATATATATATATATAAGTACTTATTTCAATTTTGAAGCTATGAAAATTATTTTCTATGAAGTTATTTTTTAGTTTTAAATTATTTAACATTTAACGATTTATATGAATTTTTTTTAATTCATTCACATAATTATTTTATTATCTAGTTATTGCAAATAGATGTGTTATTTATATTCTTTTTAATTATATTTAATTTTATAAATTTTAAATTAAATAAATTATTTATAAATTATAGATTATAATCTTAATATTATCAACTATAAATTAATTTTTTTAATTAAATTATTCAATTATAACATTTATTAAATTAATTAGAGAATGATTATGTTGAGCAAAAGTAATACATGAACTCTCAAATAAATAATTAAAATAAACAAATAAGTTGAAAATTCAATGAATTATTCAAAATAAATATTATTTGTATTGAATATTTTGGACATCTTCAATAAATTATGTGCTTACAAAATGAATTGGTTTGAAATAATGAAGTTGTTTTTTTGGCATGTTCCAAAGCATGTAAATTTCTATTGAATGATAACTCTTGTTTTACATTTATCCTTGAACGCTCACGAGGTTGTTTCTTTGCTTCTTTACATTTGTTTTATTATTTTGTGATTCTCGTTGTGACTACTCTTCCTTCATTGTTTTATTAATCAATATCTAGCTTTTGTATTTCATTGAGAATCAACCATTTATTGTATTACATTGAGAATCAACCATGTATAGTATGTATTTTTTATTATAAGTTGTATTAGTATTCTGAATGATTTTAAAGATATTGCATCAAACTTTTAGATAAACTCCTGTATTATTTTTTGAATTGATCTTTCGTAAGGGCTTTTTGGTGTAACAAATTAATTTTTTTTGGTTATAAGATAGTCTTTATTACGAAAAAATAATATGCCCAAATACAATTAACTCTTTTTAATTGCAACAACCAAACAACCATCTCTTCAATTACAAAATCTTATCTACCAATTATTTTATATATCCGTAGTATATAGGAAGTTAAAAACAAAAGATAAGCCTCTTCAATTACAAAATCTTATCTCCCAATTATTTTATATACACGTATTATATAGGAAGTTAAAAACAAAAGCTAAGCCTTTCACTAATTGGATTGACTTGAATACAATGAGAATACAAATATCAAGATCACCCAATTTAAATCTGTTATATGACTTAAAATTGAAAAACATTTTTATTTCTCATTATGACTGCGTGGTTTAATCCACCACACTTTTTGAGCACTCAATTTTTCCCAAATGACGCAAGTTCCTCGACAGATGTACATCTTTTTTTTTTACGGCATGGTGAATCGGTAACTATCAAGCCTAATCCAGGGGAGACCCAGGATCAAACCTCATAGCTGCCACTATAACACCAAGAGTATATCCAACCACCAACCTAATCCAGGGGAGACCGAGAATCAAACCTCATAGCTGCCACTATAACACCAAGAGTATATCCAACCACCTGTAAGTCGGGTATACTAATATCTTATGATTTTAGCTCAGACGGTTTGGGGAGTCCGCCCATCTACCCGCCACCATAACAGGTCACTGTACTCCGTGAGATTTGAACCTCGGTCTCCTGGGCTTCGCCCAAAAAAACCTCCCGTCAAACCGCACATCACTGACAGATGTACATCCTTGGTCTGCTTGCATGTACGTAATACCGGGAATGGCTTTACGCCCCTTTAAGCTGATTTGTAGCTTTCTATATCCCAGAGTAAGGTAATTTTTGGCCAACGAAAGACTGGAAGAGAGTTCATCACAAAATACAAATTCCAGTTCTAATTCTGAATGGCATTCAATAGACAAACAGAAAATAATTTTTCAAACTGAAAGTTTTAAGAAAAGTTAGAAGAAAGTTGCATACCTTAATTATATATCTACCGATTCCTCCGCCCTGGGATCCGGCTATTCTTCTGCCTTCATTATTATAACCTATATAGGCACTCTTCCAGGTGCTAGCCCTAAGAAGTTAAATTAGGCAGCTTATTCCGCAGAAATAAACCGTTCGCTTGTTCTGCAACTGGTCGGCATGGTTAGAGAATGCGGACTGATTTTTCATTGTTCATTAGACAAACTTGAAAACTGAAATAGTCCCTTCGTTGCTTTACATATCGACGAAGTGTATGAGTAGTTGTTCAGTGACGTACAATCTATACACCTAAATCGGACGTAGCTGACTTTCAGTTTCATTAATGCTCTCTCTTCACGCCTTTCTTGGAATTCTGTAAATGCTTCTACGAAAGTGCTTAAGGGATGTTAAAAATTGTAAGCCATTCAAAACAAATAGGCGGAACTTGCAATCCTTATTTCCCCATTTTTGCAAATGAACACTGAATGCCCAGAAGACACGGAACTTGTGCTCCAGAAACGAATATTTAATAAAGGAAAACATTTAATATAATGTTCCTTGAATGTGTAATGTGAATCATTTTAACGATTTATATGAAAATTCAATTCAATTAAATTTTATTGTAAAAAAGTTTAGATTGTTTGTTTCAAACTGGTTCAAGGATATTGGGTAGATTTGACCCTTGATTTCTCAATTAAAAGTATTTAATAACAAGAATTAAATCAATTTAGTTAATCCTTGAAACTAAACTAATATTTAAACTAATCTGTAAAGCTCTTTATATTGATTATCAATAGAAAAATAAAATTTAAATGAAATCTATAAAAATATAGGTATTGATTTTTCAAAAAAAATAAAATTTTAAAATTATTTTAATTAAAAACAAAAAAAACACATTAAAATTAACATATTATTTTTAAAGTTAAATTATATGAAAATCTCTGAGGCACGAGAAAAACCATTTGGACTCCACCCTAAGGTAACTCATTTTTAATTTAAGTAGTGGCTCTGACTGGATATATGATCCAAAACGGATTTTGGATAGACTTCTAAGTCTAAGTGGTCCTCATAGAGGAAAAATGAAAGTCCAAGGAAGTTCCTGGAAATAGCCCCATTGCAGAGATCATTTCCTTCTGAATCTACTGCAACTTGAATGGGCTAAAATGGACTTAAGATGCAGAAGTTATCGCATGCAGAAGATGCCTAGTTTCTTTGAAAAAAACGGCAAAAACTCTTAAAAATAGTTTTAAAAACCGTTAAAAAGGGAAAATCGTATCGGGAAAAGGCAAATGCCAGATTTTACGAAGGTGGAGAAAACTTTGATCTGCCGATCCGATTGGAGGCAGACAAATATGCAATATCGAGATCTGGATCTACAGATCGCCGATTATGCGATCGTCGATCACTGATGATTAGATCAGCAAATTGGCGTTGGTAATGCACAGAGACCCAGGCCATGATATATATATATATATATATATATATATATATATGCGATGCGATAGTCGGACCCGATGGGCCTATAGGCAATAATTGATATATTTTGAGATCCGTCAAAAGGCAATTTTATGTGTATTTTTGCATATTTCGTTTAGTAAACGAAATAAGAAGGGAAGCGTCGAAGAAATGAAACTGGACCCGAAAGGGTCTGTAAATGCCATTGTATAGTATTTTTAAATACAAAGGAAACAAGTGGATTTCGAGAGGACCGAAGGGAGAAAGAGGTTTTCGCGAGGCTCTGCTCGAGCCCATACATTGGCCGCCATGTGTCCAGGCCCTGGAGAGAGAAAACCACTCTTTCGGGTGGTTAACCTCCATACGAAGGAGCTACCTGAAATGAACCACAACTGTTGGATCTAAATCTCCCAGATCAACGGTGGAGATGCCATAAGCAATTAAAAGGTGGGCCCGATAGAAATATAGTGCGGATTTATGAATATTTGAAGTTCGATGAACAGTGATTTGGCAAATTTTTCAGTGTTTTGCAGCGTTTCTCTATGTAAACAGAAAACGACCATTTTTTGGATTTCAACGCGCCAATGGCATTTTCTGTTGCAGAACAGGTGGCCACCATACCTTGGGACATTAGCAATGATTGATAAATGCTCTAGAAGGAAGATGATGGGACAGCGACTGGAAACCAGAGAGCCCAAGAGGGAAAATGAACAGACAATCATCGATTGGCTTAAAAGCCATGAATGTCAGGGACAGAGAGAGGTTGTTGTTGAAGTTGTTGCTGAAATTGAGCATAAGCTAAATGCAAAGCCAAAGCAGGAAGCTAAGGTGAAAGAGCACAGAAGGAAAAAGCTGAAGCGCACGTAGCCAAGGGAGTCACTTGGAGTTCAAGTGGAAAGCCAGAGGGTTGTAAACTAACACAAAGCCAGAGCCAAAGCCAAGAGCCAGAGCTAGGAGCCAAAGCCATGAGCCAAAGCAAGAACCGAGAGCCAGAAAGCCAAGAGCTTCAAGAGCCAAGGGATAAAATGGTGTTTGAACCCACTGTTTCTGTGTAAAACAGCAAGAGTTGAGCCAAGAGCTTGTAAAAAGAACTTATATTGTAATCCCGGAGAGCCTAGTTAACTAGAGCTCACGAAGACGTAGCCTAAGAGTTTTGGTTGAACTCCTAATTAATATTGTTGTTTTATGTGTGTTTTATTGTTGCAATGTCTCTACAGCTTTATTTATTGTTATGTGTATTTATACATCAGTTTGAGCACATTAAATTACAACACATAAACAGTTTTAATAAACAACACCAGCATACACCTTCTATTCAAGCACATATTTAATTCCACACTAGTTAATCATAAAGACTTGGGAATAAATAAGCTTTGGAAGTGGGAGAGGTTCTTGTAAGTTAGGCAAGAACCCTAAGTACCCCATTTTCAAATCAGGTAGTATCATAGCTTAAGTTTGATTAACCCCACCTTCAAAGAAGGTTATATCAGAATGCTTGATTGACAGAGAAAAGACTATTTGTCTGAAAGGTGTTTCGGCAATCAAGGATTGATTGTCTGATTGATGTATGCTTGTTGTAGACTGATTATTTTTTGAGTTTGCAGACATAAAGGGAAAGCTATTGATAGCTCAATCCAGGAAGGACCAGAAGGAAGAAGGGTTGAAGGCACTCTTCTTATCCCAAGAGACCTAAAGGCAATCCTTGGAGCACAAGAGGATTGTTGCAAATGGTTGGTGAATAAGTTCTTTATCTGTCTTGTTGAAGTTTTTTTGTTCATTGGCATAATGACAACTTCTACAAGTGGGTCCTCAAATTCTACTCTTTTTACAAGATTCTTTGATGAAGACATGAAGCAATAATTGTCCACCATGATGGATATGGTGAGGGACATGTATGAGGATAGAAAGAAGAGAAACAGACTTAGGGAGCAGTTGAATTCCATGAAGGAAGAGAAGCAGTTGCTTTTTGAAAAATTGCAAGAAATGGAGAGGCAAATTCATATTACAAATATGAGCCTGAGAAGGATGCATGAGTTCGAGACACAACTCTTCATTGCCCAAGAAGCCTTGGTCAAGTATCAACTTCAAGAAGAGGTAAACCATTCCAGTTTGTCTTCAAATTCTTCTGAGAATGCTTATATTATTTCTTTTGAAAAACATACCAAAGGCATAGGTTCCAAGCTAATGTCGAAGATAGGCTATGAAGGAAAAGGCTTTAAGTAGACATGCACAAGGTATTGTTGAGCCAATAATAATTGAGGAAAGGCCTAAGTATTTGAGTCTTAGCAATGGACAAGCTTATGGAGAAAGTTCCAAAGCTGCTATGAAGACCATTAAAACAGCTCCAAGAAGGAGTTGTATTGCAGGTCTTCAAGAGTGTGAAGGTTGTATTAAGGAGGAATGCAATAGCTTGAAACATCAATTGCAGGATGCAGGTGTTCAGAAGCACACATTTGAACCAGAGAGTTGGGGAGACTCTAACAGCCTTGAAGAGATTGATGGTGTCCCAAAGTGAGCCACTTCTTCATGTGATTCACCTCCTCATGAAGGTAATAAAGGTGAAAGAGGAAGGTATACATCTAGTTCTAAACCTTTTCCTTTTGATTGTGTAAAGCATGATAAATTTCCACATATGTATGGGAAAAGAAATGCATGTTCCTTTTGTGGGTTGGATAACCATAATGTTTCTAGATGTTGGAAGAGAATGGCCACATATAGAAAACTTTTGAAGGAAAAGAAGCAAGAAACCAAAGGTCCATTGGACAAGGCAAATCATGTTGTCAAGGGGATGCACATGCAGTGCACTTACTACCATAAGCAAGGACATCTTGCTGCAAAATGTTGGACTTTGAATCCATAATGCTTCCACAAAAGCTGAAAAAAGTTGAAAAATAAGATGGTAGAAATGGAAAGGAAGATTCCATGAATGATGTGTCTCAGGATGATTCACATGATGATGCTGATGTGCAGACAAAGGTAGTACCTTTGAAAAGGATTGGTGATAAATGGCTAGAGTTCTTATCCATTTAAGATTGCATATCTATTGTTGCATCTATTTGCATTTATTTGTTATTGAGATGCAAGTTGCAGGTTCTTATCAAGAAGGTGAATGGAAAAAGTTGAGTAGGAGACTCACTTTATTGCTGCAACATTATATTTCATTTTGGCTTCAAAATTACAGTGTACTTAAGTGAAAGTTGAAGGATGGAATGCATGCATGAGCATAATGTGCATGGATAGAGGGATGTTGATGTTTTCCTTGTTTCGAACATGTATGTGTAATTAACTTGCAGGGTTGATTGCTTTGACATGCATGTGATGTAATGTTGACTTAGGAGAAGTTAACTTGGTCTCCAAGATGGAGATAATAATGAAGTATTACATCTTTCGAAAAGAGTCCTAATGGTCTTTTCTACATGCTTGACTTGAAGAGTCATTTGTTTAAAAGCATGTTTTATGGGTTTGTTATCTAGTCCATCATTTGTATGCAGATGTTAGGCATGGAGGTGTTCACAAGCTATGAAATATGTTTCTTCTGTTGAAGCACGAGTTTAAGCTATCCAGTTGTTGTCTGCATTTCTGTGTTGTTAACAAGTTGTTGTTGAGAGCTTGACAAACAGGTACAAATGAATTTTTTTGTGGAGCAGATGTACTTCACATTGGTTTGAGCCACCTTGGATCAATGAGCAAGGTAGAAGAGTTCAAACCACCTTCTATGACCATTTCAGTAGAAGTTCTACAGGAAGGCATTGAGGAAGACAGCTCTTCCCAGGAAGACCAACCCATCCAAGAAGGTAAGTGGTCAGAAACAGAGGCACTATGCAAAGCAAAGTGTAGGGAGGCTAAAAGAAGAGGGTAAGACATCTCATTTACTATTTAGATCAATATATTAGTGTTTTGGAGACCAAAAGTTTTTTTAGTGGGAAGGTGTGATCCAAAACAGATTTTCGATAGACTCCTAAGTGGTCCTCACAAAGGAAAAATGAATGTCCAAGGAAGTTCCTAGAAATAGCCCCATTGCAGATATCCTTTTCTTCTAAATTTATCGTAACTTGAATGGGTTAAAATGGACTTAGGATGTAGAAGTTATCACATGCAAAAGATGCCTAGTTTCTTTGAAAAAATAGGCAAAAACCCTTAAAAATGGCAAAACAAAACCCTTAAAAAGACAAAATTGCATTGGAAAAAGGCAAAGGCCAGATTTTACGCGAAAGTGGAGGAAACTCCGATTTTCTGATCGGATCGGAGGTAGACATATATGTGATATCGGGATCTAGATCTGCTGATCGCCGATCGCAGATGATCGGATCGGCGAATCGGTGTTGGTGATGCATAGAACCCTAGGCCAATATATCTATATCTATATATATATATATATATATATATATATATTATATATATATATATTATATATATATATATAATATATATATATATATATATTATATATATATATATATATATATATATGCGATAACTGGACCCGACGAGCTATATGCGATAATTGATATATTTTGAGATTCATCAAAAGGCAGTTTTATGTGTATTTTCGTGTATTTCATTTAGTAAATGAAATACGAAGGGAAGCGCCGAAGCGATGAAATCAAACCTGAAAGGGTCTTTAAATTCCAATATATAATATTTCATGTCTGTCAAAGGCAATTTCACAAGATTTTTCAATGTTTTAATGTATTTTAAATACAAAGGAAACAAGCGGATTTCAGGAGGACCGAAGGTGGTAAGAGTTTTTGGTCGGGCTCCGCTCAAGCCCATACATTGGCCGCCACATGTCTAGGACCTGGAGAGAGAAAACCACTCTTTCTAGGCAACTAACCTCCATACGAAAGAGCCACCTGAAATGAATCACAGCCGTTGGATCCAGATCTCCCAGATCAATGGTGGAGGTGCAATAAGCAATTAAAAGGCGGACCTGATAGAAATATAGTGTGGATTTATGAATATTTGAAGTCTGATGAATAGTGATTTGGCGGATTTTTTAGTGTTTTGCAACGTTTATTTGTGTAAATATAAAACAACCATTTTTGGGAAATCAACGCTCCAGTGGCCTTTTCCATTGCAAAACAGGTGGCTACCATACCTTGGGACGTTAGCAATGACTAATAAACGCTCCAAAAAGAAGATGAAGGGACATCGACCAAAAACTAGAGAGCCCGAGAGGGAAAATGAACAGACAATCACCGATTGGACTAAAAGGCATGAATGTCAGGGACAGAGAGAGGTTGTTGTTGGAGTTGTTGCTCAAATCGAGCATACGCTGAAAGCAAAGCCAAAGTAGGAAGCTAAGGTGAAAGAGCATAGAAGGCAAAAGTTGAAGTGCATGCGGCCAAGGTAGTCACTTGGAGTTCAAGTGGAAATCCAAATGGCTGTAAATTGACACAGAGCCAGAACCAGAGCTAAGAGCCAGAGCTAGGAGCCAAAGCCAAGAGCCAGGAGCCAGAGTTGAGAGCCAGAAAGCCGAGAGCTTCAAGAGCTAGGGATAAAATGGTGTCTGAACCCACTGTTTCTATGTAAAACAATAGGAGTTGAGCCAAGAGCTTGTAAAAAGGACGTATACCATAATCCCATAGAGCCTAGTTGAGTTGATTAGAGCTCACGGAGACGTAGCCTAAGATTTTTGGGTGAACTCCTAATTAATATTGTTGTTCTATGTGTGTTTTGATTGTTGCATTGTCTCTGCTACTTTATTTATTGTTATATGTATTTATACATCAGTTTCAGCATATTAAATTACAACACATAAATAGTTTTAATAAACAACACCAGCATACACCTTGTGTTCAAGCACATATTTAATTATGCACTGGTTAATCATAAATACTTGGGAATCAATAAGCTTTGGAAGTGGGAGAGGTTCTTGTAAGTTAGGCAAGAAGCCTAAGTGCCCCATTTCCATATCAATATAATACGACCAGTTTCCCAATGAGGATGATTGAATGGATATATAATGTTTATAGTTGAGTGAAATAGATGGATTTGCAGCAATGAATTAAATAGGAAACATATACATTAATCTATTCTATAACTCGAGATTGTTTAACATTCATCTACATGCGATTTACAATAATTTTTCATAGTGAATGACAATATAGATTGATCAAATAAGAATGGAAATGAAAATGTTTAAAGATGATTATTATGATTAAACAGTTAATCAAAATAATATGTATAGCTGATATCACATTTAGAAAATATGGCAAATTGCTTAACAAGTGTTTAAAAAAACTTCAATGGAAGCATGATTAGAAGTGAATACGTGTAACACTATTTTTTTTTGAAATATCATGTAATAAAAAAAATTGCAGAGATAAATTCAGTATTTATTTCATGAACAAAACAAAGATAGAAATACCAAAGCACATTTGTTAAACTCACAAAGGAAATAGCAACAGTTTAATCTTTCTCACAAAGATAATTCCAGTAGTACAATAGTGCAACTTCTCGAAATTCTTTATTGAAAATTCATAACATGTTCTAGTATTTTTATTCATAAAGGATAAAAGTACAGTAGTGCAAGCTTTCGTAAGCCTTTGTTCATAAAGTTCATGACCTTTATTTCCTACAACTAAGCTTAAATAGCAAAAATAACTCTAATCTATTATGGAGAGCATTGAGGGCATTAAAGAGATTCCTTCCACAATGTTTAAACAAAACAATATTTTGGTAGGGTTTCTTGCAAATGATTTTTTGTCATCATCAACTTCATTTGTTCCATCAAACTCTTTAGATGTCTATCTATCTGTTTGAATTGATCAGCATAGTTGTTTCTCTCTGTTATGGACAAACAAGGATTGATAAGATAAACATGAATGATATGATAAACACGTTTCATTTGAAACAAATCACTTTTTCCAGAAATCAAGAAGACATAGAGCGCAATAAATCTGACAAAGATCGTGGAGAGGAATGAAGAGTTTTACGTCTTATCACAATCAGTTATCAGAGCTTTGGGGCAGATCATAAAATAGTTTCAATCAACATAAAAACAAGGAAAGAACTTTAGAAAAATTGTAATTGGCTTAGACGAGAAGTATTTCAAATAAAATCCAAAAAGGTGGATGGCTTGTTATAAACTGTATTCTTTTAAAATTTGTGATTGCCACGGATGTGAGGTATATATGAGTTGGAGTGGATAATCCCATCACGTCCGGTCTAATCGCAAATTGCAAATCCGCTGGGGTGAAAGGTTTATTATAAGTTGTGTCCCTTTAAATTTTTCCATTGCGGGATCCCAGTGTTACATCAGGGATGACGTCATAGTGACGTCAGGGATGGCATGGCGGATCATGTGGATATGACATGGTGGAAGATGTGACAATGGCGTGGATTTGACGTCACTGTTGTCGTCGTATCGCAATCACCATTGGGGTAAAATATCGCAATCATCATAAGGAAATGGTTCTTGCAATAGCTCCAGAAGCAAGATTTAAATTAAATGAAGTTGATAATCCCCGTGGGTTTGGGCTTATCGCATATCATAATCAGCTAAGGGAGAAGGCACAAGGGAGGATCTTTAGATTCATGTGATTCATTCGATTGCGCAGACAAAATTTTTATGAATCATAGTGAATAATCCCTGCGGGTCTAGTTTAATTGCAATTATAATTGGCTAATGCAATGGGGCACAGACTTAAGCCTTTATAACTTCCACAAAAGTCATGGACACTGGGAATTAATGAATTGGATTGTATAATATCCATGGGTCCAATCTAATCACAATCGCAATGGAGTTTGGTGGAGGGGTCTTAAGCCTTTGGAACTTTGTGTGGTTTGTGATGCGATGTAGTGACATGGCGTTGTGGGCCCCGACAACCTCAGATTAATGTTTTTGTGCGTTTTTTCTTTCTTAAAAATATTTAGAACTATTGCCCATTTCCTTTATATTTTTTGCGCTTTGATCTTAACTTTAACTTCCGATTGCAGAGGTTAGGTTTTGGAATGATAATCACATATAGCAATCAGCTAGGGTTCAGAATTAAGGCCCTTGGAACCTTTCTGTGGTTGTGATGCGGGGAAATGGGATGAGTCGGATATAGTTTAAGATTTCAACCTTAGGGGATTGGATTAAAGACTCTGATTTCCTTTGTTTCAATAACCCATAATTTTGAATACTTAAGGTTTTTTAAGCCTAATTATAGTTTTGATCTTGAGGACTATTAAAATTTGGTTTTTTTCTTATAATCAAGGTTTAATATTTGAGTTTTTTATTTTTTTAAGCCTAATTATAACTTTGATTATAATTTTTTTTTAAATGAAGGGTCTCTATTTTAATATAATAAATTTCATAAGAAATTTATAATATATTAAAATGGAGGATGTTGGACAGTACAACGATTGGCGATTCACTGGAAGAACCAGTTATCTCTGATAAATGAAATTTTCCAAAATTCAGTGAAAATAATCTAAGAATTGAAAACTCTTTTTTGAAATATCTAGATAAATAAAATTACTCGGATTATAAAACTCATGAACTTGCAATCTCTTTTAAAAACCTTGTGTGAATGAAAAAAACATGTATTTACTTATATCATTTATTAATCAGTTTATAAAAAATAAAGTAAGGGACCTTTTACGACTTAGCTTTTAAAATATACTCATTCGTCACAAGTAGAGCCATTGCTGCCAATAATCGTTTATAGCCTCAACAGGGTTACCTTTTAACCAACAACAATTTAGTATCCCATCCAATTTAATAATGCAATAATACGAGGTATATATATATATATATATATATATATATATATATATATATATATATATATATATATATATATATATGTTATGTTAAAAAGCCATTGTCCCTAGTTTGGTGGCTAGATAACGACAATGAAATTCACTAGTAATAATCAAACTGAATAAGGTGGCTCGTGATGATACCCCTTGTCTTACAATTGAAAATCGTAAGCCATTACCTTGAGTTGGTAATCAGTGTGGTAATGGTAGTGTAATTGATTCCCTATGAACATTGTAAGTAGGCTAATGATGAGACCTCTTATCTTTCTAGATTTACTATATTTTAGAATTACACTCTAAAAATTATATTTTTAATGGATGGGGAGGATCGTTGACTCCTTAAGAGTTTTGGATGACAAATTCGAGTTGAAAGTTTTTTCAGTAGTAAGACGATCTTTACTTTTTAAGGATAACCTTTTGACTGAAACTAGAGTAAAAGGATATAATTTTGAGGTTTTTTAAAGATTTTACAATTTAGTAGAAAATATTTTTTAGAGTTATATAATTTTTATCTTTTCAATTTTTATAACCACTTCTTAAAAAAAATTCCTACTTTCAAAATGAAAAATAAAAATTACTTCAAGAGATGTTTGAAAAGTCAATAGCATAACATTTAACATTTTATTAACAAAACCTGTAAAAAGGAAAGTAAATTGTCGCAAGATGTACAAATGGAAGTGATTTTTTACAGATTTCATTTCATTAATTTTTAAATTTTTTATGTTAAAAATCCATTTTCCTGGTTTGTTGGCGGGATAACAACAATGAAATTCACTAGTAACAATCCAACTAAACAAGCTAGCTCATGATGAGACCCCTTGTCTTACAATTAAAAATCGTAAGCCATTATCCTGATTTGGTGATCGGTGTGGTAATAGTAGTGTAATTGATTCCCTATGAACATGGTAAGCAGGCTTCTGATGAGACCACTTATCTTTTTAGATTTATCATATTTTATAATTACACTCTAAAATTGTCTTTTTAGAGGATGGGGAGGATCATTGACTCCTTAAGAATTTTAGATGACGAATCCGAGTTGAAAGTTCTTTTAGTAGTAAGACAATCTTTACTTTTTAAGGATAACCTTTTTGACTAAAACTAAAGTAAAAGGATATAAGTTTTTGAGGTCTTTTAAATAATTTACAATTTAGTGGAAAATATTTTCAGAGTTAGATAAATTTTATCTAATTTTCAATTTTGATAACCACTTCTTAAAAAAGATTTCCTACTTTCAAAATGAAAAATAAAAATAACTTCAAGAGATGTTTGAAAAGTAAATAGCATAATATTTAACATTTTATTAACAAACGTTGTAAAAAGGAAAGTAAATTGCAGCAAGATGTAGAAATGGAAGTCATTGTTTATAGATTTCATTTTCTTAATTAATTAATTTATTTATTTATTTATTTTATTTTTAGTCAATGTTAAAAGTCATTGTCTTGGTTTGGCAGCCAAATAACGACAATGAAATTCACTAGTAACAATCAAATTGAACAAACTGGCTCGTGATGAGACCCCTTGTCTTACAATTAAAAGTCATACGCCATTACCCTGATTTGGTGATCGGTGTGGTAATGGTAGTGTAATTAATTCCATATGAACATGGTAAGAAGACTCATGATGAGACCACTTATCTTTTTATATTTATTATATTTTAGAATTACACTCTAAAAATTATCTTTTTAATGGATGGGAGCATCATTGAATCCTTAAGAGTTTTGGATGACAAATACGAGTTGAAAGTTTTTTTAGTAGTAAGACGATCTTTACTTTTTAAGAATAACCTTTTTGATTGAAACTAGAGTAAAGGGATATAATTTTTGACATTTTTTAAAGATTTTACAATTTAATGGAAAAAAATTTCAGAGCTATATAATTTTTATCTAATTTTCAATTTTTATAACCACTTCTTAGAAGAAAATCCTACTTTCAAAATGAAAAATAAAAATAACTTCAAGAGATGTTTGAAAATTCAATAGCATACTATTTAACATTTTATTAACCAAACCTGTAAAAAGGAAAGTAAAGTGCAATGAGATGTAATAAATGGAAGTGATTTTTTAAAAATTTCATGTTATCAATTTTTATTTTTATTTTTTTCTAGAAAATAATTTTTTAAGATGAGCCCATTTATAGGGAGAGAATATCTCTTTCCTAATAAATCTTGAAGTATAAATGTAGATGGGCTTATCTGTTCAACAATCTGAAATGGACCAAGCCATAATCTTTGAAATTTGATATGTTTCCCTTTTTCCTTGTGTGTTTTGTCCACTTGAGAACTAGATCTCCAACTTGGAAGGATCTTTGTGTGACTGAACTGGCATCAAAAGAAAATTTCACCATCTGTTGATGTTTGGTGTGTGTGAGTTTGGCCTTTTTCCTTTCTGTTTCTTGTTTTAGGATTTGTGAATTTCTTAATTTCAATGAAGAAGAAGGTGTTTCTTCAATAAATTGAACTAGGGCTAATGAAGGAAGAGTTAAATGTAATTGAATAATGGCTTCCTTCCCATATACTAAGTTAAATGGAGAAGTACCTATGGAGGCCTTATGAGTTATCCTATCAGCCCATAGAGCAAATACTAAATCTTTGTGCCAAGTTCTTTGATTTTGATCAAGAGTTCTTTTGATTATTCTAAGGAGAATTTTATTGGTGGATTCAACCAAACTGTTTCCCTGAGGATATTAATTGGAAGAATATTTTAGTTTAAATCCTCTCCTAATTGCAAATTCAATCATATTAGTACCTGAAAAATAATATGCATTGTCAAATATAAGTGCGGAAAGAAAACCAAATCTTCTAATGATAAATTGATCAATAAATTCAATAACAGATTCAGAATTGACTACCTTTAGCAGAATTTCTTCCACCCACTTAGTGAAATAATCTATAGCAGTTAGAAAATACCTATGATGTTTAAAACAATGAGGAATGATCTCATCTATGATATCCAGTCCCCATTGTTCAAACGGATAATCAATGTTGACTGGCTACAGAGGCAAAGCTAGTTTTCTTTATCTTCGAGAAGTTGTTTGGCATGTTTTTTATTTACTCACATATGTGTGGGCATCTTTGAAGAGAGTTCACCAATAGTACCCAGCATGTAAGATTTTGTGTGCTGTAGTATCTCCTCCAAACTGTTTACCTGCTGGTCCATCGTGAAGTTCCCACAAAATTGTTTGTGCTTCAGACTTTTATAAGCATCTTGACAATATCGAATCATAGTTTCTCCTAAATAACATGTTATCAATGATTTCATAATTTTTTTTATTTTAATCGTAAAACTCTTTTTATTTCATAATTTATTTCGAGAGGAACATATCCATTTTTCCAGTAAAAAATCAAATCAACGTATTGGGAATCAACATCAATTACACTTATCTCAGAAATGTGTTGATTGCTAATTGTATCCCCTTTAGCTAGTATGTTGGATTCTCCTGTAAGCAGCTTGCAGAAACCTTGTCCTCTAACAATTTTGGATGATTTTATTTTGATATCGTACTCCTGCAGATTTGTTACCCAATTTTCTCCTAATTCTTTCTGCAATAGTAATTGCCTCACTACTGGGAATGTGACTATTACTTTCATGTGTGTTTTGAAGAAAAAAACCCTGAAATTCTTTACACATTTATATACATCAAATGTTTGTTTCTTTACTTCTAAATAATTCAATTCAACACCCTGAAAATTTGAGATGAAAAATGGGATGGGTGCTTCAATTTTCTGATTATTAATTTCTGTCAAAGCAACAGCATAAGACGTTGAAGAAGCAAACATATATAAGATGAAATGATTGGAGAAATTTGGAGTATTTAGAGATGGAGCATTGATAATTGACTCTTTGATCAAATCAAATGCTTGCTTTCCATGTTCGGCCCATTTAAAAACTATGTTTTTTAATCATTTGTTATAATTGTAGAATAATTTGCGAGAAATTAGGGACAAACCTCTTGACAAAATTGATTTGTCCAAAAAATGGTTGCATGCAGTTTTTGTTATGTGGTGGAGAAATTTCTGAAATTTCTTTTATTCTGGTAGGGTCAATGTAAATTCCATTTTTTGACACAATGAATCGTAAAAGTTTCCCTTTAGTAAGAGAGAATTGTTTTTTTTTTTTTTTGGATTTAATGAGGTACCATATTTTCTACAACATTAAAAAATCAGTTTTAAGTCTTGTAAATGACTATTTATGTTCTTCAAATAAACAGTAATATAATCTACATAAACAAAAATTGTTTTATTTAACAGATCTTTGAAAGCTATGTCAATGGCTCATTGGAATGTGGCCCCTGTGTTTATTAAACCGAATGGCATTTTTTGGTAGGCATAAGTTCCCCATTTGGTTCTGAAAATAGCCTTTAGTCTATTATTTGGGTGTACCACAATTTGATTATATCCAGAGAAACCATCAAGGAAAGAAATAAGTTCAAAACCAATAACTAATTGTAAAATCTGTTCCATAGTGGGTAGAGGGAAATTATCCTTTTCGATGGACTTGTTAAGATCCTAAAATCTATACAAATGTGGATATCACCATTTTTCTTCCTAACAGGTACCAAGTTGGAAACCCATGTTGATTTCCTAATAGGAAAAATAACTTTAGCCTTAAGGAGTTTATTCAATTCTGTTTGATTTGATTTTTTGAGTTCAAATGAATTTTCCTTAACTTCTGTTAGACAGGTTTATCACTTGATAACATTGGAACTATATGTTGAATGATGGAAGTGTCAAATGTTTTCAGATCTTCATAACTCCAAGCAAAGACATCCTTATAGTTTTCAAACAAATGAATGAAGGATAATATTTCTTCATATGAGAAACCAAGTTTGTGATTGATGTTCTGGGGTTTAATATCTGTCCCAAGATTTATTAATTCAAATCTCAAAGTTGAACTCTATAATTTTGAATTAGTAACTCTTTTAAATCTGTCATTTAAATCATAGAGATCTTCAAGTTTTACTACAGATTTGGGTATGGGATTATCATCAATTTTATGTTTTAATTGATCATTGTGTTCATCCTCATCAATAATTTGGTCATCGCATGATTTCTTAGAAGTTAAAAATATTAAAATGTTTTCATCGTCATTAAATACCTGCTAATTGGTGATATTATCTAGAATGGATGGCCAAAAGATTAATTCTACAGAAAATCTATCGGGACTGTAATCTTCGAATGGGATCAATTTGGATGCAACATTAGCAAGAAGGTCAACGCTGACATTCTGAATCCTAGGAATAGCATAAATGCTAAGCGCTAAAATTTGTGAAGCGAGAGACTGAACCAATGACTGATAATTCTTCAAGTGCGTAGAGATACAATGCATCATGTTTTTTACTTATTTTACTACAATTTCTAAATCTCCTTAAACTTGCAAGTATTTAACATCAAGGCTAATTTCTTTATACATACCTTGGAATAATGCCTCATATTATACGATATTATTTGTGCATTCAAATTCCAATCTGTAAGTCAGCGTTGTCTTCACACCTTTAGGATTGATCAATATGAAACCAACTCCTGCACCATCGCTTGATTTCGACCCATCAAATACAATGTCTAGAATAAAGAATTAACTACTCGTTTTTCTATTATATTTATACACCTAGAGAAGCTTGTCTATGAAAAAATTTTGATTTGAGAAGTTAAATAATTAATTAGAAATGGTGACGTTTGTGCTTTAATATTCTCAAAAAATGATTTTGTGATGTAGTTTCTAATAATGTTGTTATTGAATACTACTCCCTCATTTTCACCATCAAAATTTGTTACTGAATGTTTCATATGTTTCTCTCAGTTGATTCTGATTTGATTCTGCTTTCCATTAAATGGGAGCCATAGGTGAAACCAATGAGTAGAGAAATAACCATGTAATTTTGTTGACCAATCTCTACTAAGAATTAAACTGTAGAAGTCTAGGATATCAACAACAAGTATATCATTTATTTAACACACTTCAATATTCGAAGATAATCTAATAAGTACTGAATTCATTTCTCCTATGACTCTGACTTTTGTCCTATCGAGTTGCTCAATGTGAACTGGAGTTTTTTGGGGTGACGTGTAATTTCATACAAACTAAATACATCATGATATTTGAAGAGGCCCTTGAATCTACCAAGAAGTTATGCACATTTTTATTAAATATTTCAAAAGTCAAAAGAAAAGGAGGAGTATGTGAGTTAGACTCGTCACCAATCAAAATAGCATCAGAGGAATCTAATAATGAATGAACAAGGGTTTTACCCATTTTGTTAGAAGCTTTGGATACTATATAAATAGGAAGAGGAGAAGTAGGTACTGTGTTTAATTCTTTCAATAAAAATTTATGTTGTTGTTTGAGTTTAGTGAGTTCAAAAATAGAAATGTTTGCTTTTATCTTCTTCATATCCTCAACTATATTGTAATCCATAGTATCTTAAACTACTAATTTCTTGGTGAATATGGAGAATTAGAAGAAGACAAAACTACTTGGGGAGAAGGGGAAGTGGGTTTGTTAAGAACAACTTTATCTTTAGCAGTAGAAGTTGAAGGTTTCTATTTTTTAGTTGGTTGTATAGGATCAATTGAACCTTTGCTTCTTGTGCTAAAAGATAATGCTTCATGTTCATTTTCAATATCAAGAATAGGAAGAAGAAAATCCCACACTCCATTTAATTCAGCTACTTGTACATCTTGGGATTCTTCAATAGAAAATTTTGCTTCCTCCTCATCTTCATCATCAGTTTCTACATTAGAGATCATGTTTGGTGGTTGTGGATTAGGTGGATGATTTCTTCTGAATGGTCTAAAAGTTTTTTTGGAAGATGAATATTTAACTACTTGCTTTTTGATCTCTACCATATCCTTAGAAAAGGTTTCAAGGACTTGTTGTAAGCCTTCAAGATCCAAGGGATCTTTAGGTGCTTTGTTTTTAGCTTCATCCTTGAATGTAACTAGTTTTAGTTTTTTGTCTTCCTGATCTTTTTTCTTTTCTAGTGTTTTTATTCCCTTCTCTACAGACATAGTTTCTTTCATGTTTTCCACCAAGGTAATTTTATTAGATCTATCTACAAAAATTCCTATGTTAAAAGGAGGAGATGAAATATACCATTCTATTTGTACATGGACACCAGCTCTAGAAGTAGGTAGGATTTTATTTCACAGTTTGTTAAATCTGGAATTGAAATCTTTTATGTTTTCCCCTGAATTCATTTTTAAATTGGAAAAGTCATTGATAAGAGATGCAATTGAGCGATCATCACCAAATTTAATCAAAAAATGTTCTTCAAAAATATCCCAACTAGTAATAGAATTGGGTGGTAAAGAAAAGTACCAAGACCCTGTAGATCCTTTAAGAGTATAGGGGAATAATCTAACAAAAACATCTTCTTCATCTATGCCATTAAGATTGTTGGCTAACATATAGTTATGAAGGTGCTCTTCAGTGGGTAACCCATCATCATGATTGAATTTAGGAAGCCATATTTCAAGATTATTTGCTAGAGGATGAAGTGGTGTTGGCATTTGAACAACTCCTGGATTGAACCATGGTCTGGATGCCATTGTAATGATTGGAGAGGTGGATGTAATGAAAGAAGAACTAGTAGTTGTGATAGTACTGCTTGAGGCATCACTAGTTGTTTGTGTAGAGGAAAAGGAAATATATGAATTGAATGGTAGAAGGAAAGGAAATGAGAAAGGAAGAAATGGAGATGTTGGTGAATGAGAGAATGAGGTAATCTCACTAATATATGTTTAGGAATCTGATGTAACAGTTTTCTTTCGGCGGGATTGAAGTTAAAACACCAATTCCTTGAAAAATAGAAGTTATACTTCTTTCAGAAACTTCGGATGATTCAGGCTTTTCTGCTGAAATGGAGACATCTTCTAGTTTCCTTATCAAAGTTTTAATTTCTGGTGATTCTGGAGTATAACCTACAGGGATTACCTTAGGAAGTATTCTAGGAGACTTGGGATGAGATTGTACAACTTTTGATCTAAAGGTAGGAGATTTTGGAGGGGACTGGAAGTTGTAGGAGATTTGGAGGAAGAATGACTCTTGGAGTGGCCTTTTGTTTTTGGATTGGACTTAATTTCCATTCATACTCTCCAGGCCCTCCTTCTAGTGCCAAAAATCGTTGAGGCCTAGAAAATCGTTGCATCAACATAGGGGGGAAACCACCTACTCCAGACCTTAAGGCAACTCCTTCTCCATTTAAGTAGTGGCTCTGACTGGATATAATGGGACGAACTTCCCAATGAGAGTGATTGAATGGATATATAATTCTTATAGCTGAGTAAAATAGATGGATTTGCATCAATGAATCAAATGGGAAACATATACATTAATCTATTCTATAACCCGGGATTGTTTAACATTCATCTAGATGCCATCTACAATAATTTTCGTAGTGAATGACAATATAAATTGATCAAACACCAATGGAAATGAAAATATTTAAAGGTGATTATTATGATTAAATAGTTAATTAGAATAATATGTATAAATCATATCGCATTTATAAAATGGGCAAATTGCTTAAAAAGTATTTAAAAAAATATCAATGGCAGCATGATCATAAGTGAATACATGTAACACTATTTTCTTTTGAAATTCATGTAATAAACAATTTGCAGAGATAAATTATATATTTATTTCATGGACAAAACAGAGGCACAAAGCTATAAATACCAAATGCACGTTTTCTTAGCTCACAAAGGAAATAGCAGTAGTTTAATCCTTCTCACAAAGATAATTACAGGAGTATAGTAGTGCAACTTCTCAAAATCCTTTATTGAAAATTCATAAAACCATGTTCCAGTCTTTCTATTAAAAAAGGATGAAAGTACAGTAGTGCAAGATTTCGTAAGCCATTCTTCATAAAATTCAAGACCCTTATTTACTACAACAACTAAGCTTAAAAAGAAAAAATAACTCTAATATATTGTGGAGAGCATTAAAAGCATTAAACATATCCCTTCAACAATGTTTAAAGAAAAAATAGTTTGGTAGCAGTTTGTTGCCAATGATTTGTTGTCATCATTAGCTTAATTTATTCCATCAAATTCTTCGAATGTCTATCTATCTGTTTGAATTGATTTGTCACTGATCAACATAGTTGTTTCTCTCTGTTATGGACCTGAACATGACAAACAATGATCGATAAGATAAACATGAATGATATGATAAACAAATTTTATTTGAAACATATCACTTTTGTAGGAAATCAAGAAGACATAGAACGCAAAAAATCTGACAGAAATCGTGGAGAGGAATAGAGAGTTTGACGACTTATCACAATCAGTTATCAAAGTTTGGGGCAGATCATAAAACATTTTCAATCGGCATAGAACTAGGGGAAAAAAATTATAACAAGTGTAATTGGCTTAGACCGGAAGTATTTCACATAGAATCCAAAATGGGGGCCTTTATTAAATCACGTTGCAATCGGCGTTTGGAAAGGTTGATGGCTTGTTATAAACCGTATTATATGAGTTGGAGTGGATAATCCCGACGAGTCTAGTCTAATCCCAAATCGTAAATTGACTAGGGTGAAAGGTTTATTATAAATCGTGTCCCTTTAAATTTTGTGATTGCGAGATCCCGGGGTGATGTCAGGGATGATGTCATAGTGATGTTAGGGATGACATGGCAGATGATGTCGATCTGACATGGTGTAAGACGTGGCATTGACGTGTATTTGACATCACTACTGACGTCATATCACAATAGACATTGGGGTAAATATCACAATTGGCATAAGGAAATGGTTCTTGTCATAGCTCCAGACATGGGATTTAAATGAAATGAAGTTGATAATCCCTACGGGCCTGGGTTTATTGCAGATTGCAATTGTTTAAGGGAGGAGGCAAGAGGCAGGACCTTTAGATTCATGTGATTTCGCGGATGCGATTTTTATGAACCGTAGTGAATAATCCCCGCGAGTCCGATTTAATCATAATCGCAATCAACTAAGGTAATGGGGTATAGACTTAAGCCTTTGTAACTTCCGTGACAGTCACAAAAGCGGGGAATTAATGAATGGGATTGTATAATACCTACGGGTCCGATCTAATCGCAATCACAATGGAGTTTGGAAAAGGGGTCTTGAGCCTTTCAAACTTTGTGTGGTTTGCGATGCGATGTAGTGATGTGGCCTTGTGGATCCCAACAACCTCGGATTAATTTTTTTGCGCGTTTTTCTTTGTTAAAAATATTTAGAACTATGGTCAAATTCCTTTGTAGTTTTTTCACTTCAATCTTAACTTTAACTTCTGATTGCGGAGGTTGGGTTTTGGAATGATAATCGCATATCGCAATCGGCTAGGGCTCAGACTTATGGTCTTTGGAAGCTTTGTGTGGTTGTGATGTGGGGAAGCGGGATGAGTCGGAGATTCTTTAAGATTTCAACCTTAGGGGATTAGATTAAAAACTCTAATTTCCTTTGTTTCAATAACCCTATTTTTTTAATACTTAAGGTTTTTAAAGCCTAAGTATGGTTTTCATCTCAGGGGCTATTAAATTTTTTTTTTTTTAAAAGAAGGTTTAATATTTGGGGTTTTTTTTTAAGCCTAAATATTGAACTTTGATTATAGGATTTTTTTTAAATGAAGGGTCCCTATTTTATTATAATACATTTCATAGGAAATTTATAATATATTAAAATGGGGGATGTTGGATAGTACAAAAAGATATAATTTTTTTTTCTATACTATATGGCTAGATTTAATTTCAAGATAAAGTGGAAGTGCATGTATAACCTATCATGAGCATATGGGTTAAAAATGTGAAGAACTCTATATAATATAATAGTAATCTAATGGGTTTAAAAATGTGAATTCAAATTTGAATGGTTAGTGTTAAAAAAATTATTAATATCATACATATTTTATTTTCTTATGAATTTAAATGAAGGATTATTAAATTATTAAATCAATCTCTTGTTAAATTAAAAATAATATGTTTGTAAAATAACAAAATTAATATAAAAAAAATTATAATGAAATACATGTTTGTAAAGGTTTTTTTTATATGTCTATATGTAAATTTTTATTTTCAAGTAATATAACTTAAAGAAACTATTTTGTTTGTAACTGCATGTATGTGAGATTTGCAGGACTCATAAATCAACTAATTATTGAAATTCCATTTTTTTAAACATGAAATACAAATAAATTAGAACTAGTTTTGTTAGGTGTTATATAATGATAACAGTGAAGATGAAAACTATTATTTAAAGTTAATAGATCTTATATTATTAAAGATATGAATTTTCTGAATGGAAAAGGATCTTAGCATTTCAAATATTTCCATGTCATAAGTAGCATTGAAATTTGTCTCATTTACAACATGATATTATTTGTTTCTTAAGTTAATCTCAATATATTTTTCTCATATTATAATAATAACGTCATTAGCCACATCAAACATGGAAAATAACATGTCATAACTACATCAAACATGAAAATATTTCAAGCTATTCAGGTTCATCTCCATAATCATCATGGAAATTTTTTGTTTTGATTTATAAATAGTACAAAGTAAGTTCATTTATCTTACCCAAATTTCTAGTCATATTCCTAATAGACTTGTATGTGACACTAAATTTCTCAATTAAAGATGTTAAAATTCTTCTGGTTTGAGAGTGTATATCATCCATATTCCCATAATATTTAACAAGACTAAAAAAATAACAATATTAAATAAAGTGAAATTTATGAACCTTGTTTGTAAAAACTCATTCACCTTGATTACAAACTTTTGTCTCCATAGAATGAAACCTACCTTTATGACATGAGGAAATTTTGAAACCTCAATGCATGTACATTTACTAAATTTCTGAAATTTATAAACTCAAGAGTTCATTCTTGTCCTCTAGGCTTAGAAATGATTAAATGTACCCCAAATATGCCCCATTGGAATTGTAAAAGAAGCATGCTAATATTAATATCCAAATTAATTCTAATACAAGTAATGTTGATGGGATTCTCATTAAAATTTTGATTCAACATATTTCACTCAATAAGAAAAATTGCACTTGAAATATTGTTGTCATCTTAGACTTTTTTTCCTCCCCTAAGTCCTAGTCTCTGAGTCAAGTAGGAAAGAACTCAATGAGTTTTCATGGCCTTTCCTCTAGAGAGCCACATGTGGTGAATTTTTAACTCCTCTAACCTTGTGATTGGAAGTGAATTTGTTTCTTTTAAAGGTTAAATTCTATTTATACATCAATAGTATACATTTTCAATATTTTTCTTCTACCCTAGTCTATCACTTGGGAAACCAAACTAGCGGAAAAAACATGGTTTATTTGACATTTAAGCTTACATATAATGTCATAAAGAAAATGGAGTGTTTTTTGGTAGAACTTTATAGCCTTATGGTTCAGATAAATAT
>APFE030226907.1:407495-440797 GCA_000404065.3 Pinus taeda | reverse complement strand
ACATTTGTTTTGTTGAGAATAACAACCGCAGCATATGCAGCTTCACCCCAGAAGGTTGCGGGAGTTCCAGACTCATAAAGCATAGCACGAGCCATTTGTTGGATTGTTCTGTTCATCCTTTCCACCACTCCATTTTGCTGAGGAGTCCTAGCTGTAGAGAATTCCCTTCTTATTCCATGTTCTTCACAGAAATCGAAAAATTCATTTGAGGTAAACTCCCCACCTCTGTCAATCCTGAGGCACTTAATTTTGTGATCTGATTCGTTTTCAGCCAAGACTTTGAAAGATTTGAATTTTTCGAATGCTTTGTCCTTTTGTTTCATAAGTCCCAACCAAACCATCCTGGAGAAGTCATCAATGAATAATATAAATTATTCTTCTCCTCGAGGTGACCTTGTCCTAAATGGCCCACTTACATCTGTATGGACTAGTTCAAGAGGCCTGCTGGATGATCCTTCCTTCTCAGGGAAGTTAGTTCTAGTTTGCTTAACAAACTGACATGATTTGCATATGGTGTTTTCTGGAATTTTGATATCTGGAAGACCACGAACTGCTTGGTATTTGCATGCTTTCCTTATTTGTGAAAAGCTTAGATGTCCCAACCTCTGGTGCCATAACCAGTGTTCATCATCCTTGCTCAAATAACATTGTTGTTGTCCTTCTTCAAATATGTATAGGTTATTTGGAGTTCTTCTGCCTTTGATCACTGTTTTTCTTGTGTTAAGATCACGAACATTACATCCATTTGATTGAAATATTACCTCGGTTCCTTGATCGCACATCTGACTGACACTCAGTAGATTATGCTTCAAGCCATCAACATACAAAACATTTCCAGTTTTGACCTTTTCTTTCAACTGAGCAGTGCCTTTTCCTTTTATGGCTGCAGGGGTATCATTTCCAAAAGAAACTTTCTTTCCCTTTTCTAAAGCAGTATATGATTCAAGTTTTTCTTTATCACCTGTCATATGCTTCGAACATCCACTGTCGATGTACCATAAATTTTCCTGTCCTTCTGCATAAAAATCTATCCCACATCTTTTTGGTTGTGGTTCCTTTATTCTCCATGTTCTGGTGCTTGAGGCTTGTTCCTTTGTGTTCCGAAACCTGCTCCTACATTCAGAATCTTCATGATCGAAGTTATTACAAATAGAACATTAAATTTCATTTTCAAGGTCGGAAAAGTTGTTATAGGTCCTTTTTGTGATTCCAGTCATGCTTCTTTGTTTTTGAGCTTCTCTAGTCATGATTGTCTTATAGGCAACACATTGAGCTGCTTTGTGGCCAAAGTTATGGCAAGAGAAACATTGGCCATTGAAGAAACTCTTGCGATTGTCAAATCTACCTGCCAAATGATTGTAGTTTCTATTGTCATCCATTCTTGAGGTAAATTGAGAATATTTTATCTGTGGCTGATTGTGGCTCCTATTTATCCTTAAAGTAGATTGCCCTCGATTTTCTTGATAGTCTTTGTTCATTCTTGAGGTAAGCTATCCCTGATTTACGTGATAATTTCTATTAGGTCTTTGCTCGCTCCTCCTTGTTGCATCAAGATAACTTTTGGAAGTGGATGCTTGTGATGCTTCTCCATTATATCCCAGACCTGTCTTGATTAGTGGAGAACGCTGCACATTGGTAATCTCATCCAGAGTTTCATATCCTTCAACAAATTTAAGATTAAGAGCTTTTGTTTTCTCAATCTCTTTTCTAAGACCAACAATTTCACATTCCAGTTTTTCATGATGTTTTTCCCTTTCAGCCAGTTGACATTGCAGAGAATCAATAATCATATTTTTCTCTTCTAAATAGACTTTGAGTTTAGAAATTTCTTCATAAAAACCTTCTTCATCTATAGCATCCATGTAATCATCATCTTCAAAAGCCATTAAAAGTTTATAATTATTACCTCGTTCATCTTCATCACTATTTGAAAGCCCATCGCTATCTTCATGAGTGTAATAACTTTTCTTATTTGCATTATGTTTCTTGTTCCATCTAACAGTTTCTTTCCCCTTGTCAATCTTATCCTTATGAGGACATTTGGCAGCATAGTGACCTACTCTTCCACAAGAAAAACATTTGAAAGGTAACTTACCTCTGAATCTTCCAGTACCCCGTTAAAGATTTATGATAAAATTTGATTCTTCTTCTTCTTCTTCTGACACGTGTCCTGACTCATAATACTCTCCTTTGCCCGAAGCCTTGAAGGCAACTTCTCTTATGTATGATGGACCTCCTTTCCTCATTTCATAAGCAGTTAGAATTCCGTGCAGCTGTGACATTTTAATGTTTTGTAGATTCTCTTTTTCTTCTATTGCAGAAACTTTAGATTCAAACCTAGGGGACAAAGATCTTAGAACTTTTTCAACCACAACAGCCTCTTTTATTTCTTCACCCAAATTTTTCATACAATTAACAATCTCATCTACACGAAGAAAATAGTTAGCCATACTTTCATCATTGTACATTCTGAGATTTTCATACTGAATTCTGAGGGTTTGAAGTTTTGCTCGTTTTACCTGATCATCTCCTTCATAGCTTAGAACAATCTTGTCCCATATTTCCTTTGCGGATTTAAACTGCATAACTTTCATGAATTCTGATTGAGATAGACATCCTAGAAGAGTATTGATCGCCTTTGCATTTGTTTCATATTTCTTCTTCTCAGTCGGATCTGTAGGAGTTGCTGATGGAAAAGCATACCCTGTGTCTATGATATCCCAGACTTCTGTACCAAGAGATTGAAGATATGCAGTAACTCTTACCTTCCAATATACGAAGTTTGTCCCATCAAAAATTGGTGGCCTGATTGATGCTTCCCTCTCGTAGTTGCTCATAATGATAGAACTTCCTTCAAGTGAACAAGCTTCTTTAGAAGGACCTACTCTGATACCAATTGTTGGAAATAATACTGAGAGGGGGGGGGTGAATCAATATTATCAAATTCTTTTCAATATATCTTCCAGATTTATACTTTAATTTATTCTTCAGGTATTGATCATTAGTTTGTATGTCAGTACCATATAATAATGATAAAGAACAAGAAAAACAGATAATCACACCAAGGAACACCAGATATAAGGTGGAAACCCAATGTGGGTGAAAACCACCTGTTGCAATATGTCTCTATCTTCTTTCAATTAGAAACTTCTTTTACAATGATTTTGTACTGGTGCAGTCCTTTACCAGTGCACAGGCTGCAACCTGCAGAGAGCTACAACCCTCTCTCGTTTTCCAGTCTCTCCTGGAAGGGAGCTACAACCCCCTTAGCTCTTCTACTTCTTTAAGGAGCATGTTTCATGATTTTTCAAACTGGATCCATGAACATCAAATAATCAACAAGTACATATGAATCACCCAATCTCCTTTTATAATCAACCAAGGAATCAACCAATAACTTTTCAGAATGCAGTAATCAGAACAACAATACCAGTAATCTAAACCCAGAACTCTTCAGCAATAGATAAAAGGCAGCCAACAAATATTTCAAGAAAAGTCCGCAACTTCACCAATAGAAACCTGCGAATATTCGCAACTCTTCTGTGTCTAAACTGCGTAGATCCACAACTAATCCTTCGGCTGTACTGCGTACCTTTGCGCAGATCTGCACCTGAATTGTCTGCCTGACAGCGTACCTCCGCACCTGGTCCTTCTGTTCCTCTGCGTACCTCTGCACCTGCGCTGCGTACCTCCACACCTGCACTTTCTGCTGTGCTGCATACCTCCACACCTGCACTTTCTGCTGCGCTGCGTACCTCCGCACCTGCGCTTTCTGTTGCACTGCGTACCTCCGTACTTGCGCCTTCTGTTGCACTGTGTACCTCCGCACCTACGCCTGTGGATCACCTGCGGACCTCCGAATAGAGCCAATTTATCTGTCCTCTAATGTGCCACAGACTGTTAGATCCACAGATTTGATCATGCGTTAATGAGATCATGACTTATCAATATATCCGCCTTACAGTTTACAGAATTATCCTTGACTTAGATCTAGCATTATCAACCTGATCACCCAAAATTTTAGATCTTAAGATATTCAAAATTCAAAAAGATGTCTAGCCAAATGATCTCCTTCCTTTTTATAGGCAAACCTTTACTCAAACCATGGTCCAAAACCATAGGTATTCAATACTAGGAACCCAATACCTTGGATCAATACTTTTAGATGCAAAACCACGGACCAAAACCATAGGATCAAACATGTCAGGCTAAATATCATGGACCATTCATAAAGATTCCCACGTGCGCGCGCTTCTCTACATTGTAGTGAGTGCACTGAGGTTTGCACCTTCTGAATGGAGAATTTGCGGGTATGTCCGCACTTCTTGGTCGGGGTTCCTGCGGGTCCGCACTTTTTCTTAGGCTCACCTGCGGGTATCTCATTTTTTTTTATGATTTGAGAGCCCGAACAGAGATCTGCCACTTGAGTGAGTTGCCATCAAGTACAACGCCTGTGCCATAGCGCCAAACCAGAATCATAATGCCAACACTCCAGAGGACGAGTCTTACGAAATTCATTGGAACCCCATTTTGGAGCCCTCCGAAGAAGACTTTCCCATTACACCTCCTAGTGTTTCGGTCTCGATGTCTTCCTCCGATGTGGATGAGGCAACCCCCGTCTCTGGTGAAGAATCCTTTGTGGCAGGAGGTGAAATACCTACGCCTATGGAAACTTCACCCTTCCATGTCACTTCCCTTGGTGTCTCATTGCCTTTACGCTATAATGCTTTGGCGGATATCATCGGTTCTAGATCTCCCCTTTCGAGTTCCATATGGTCTCGTACTGTCCCTTCGACTTCGGAGCCTTTTACACCCGAGATTCACAATGTGACTTTCACATCTGTTTCGAGTATTCCACCCATTTGTGTAGCTTCTTCAACCCCTGTTGTCAGTGCCGTCACTGCTTCTTCAGTAGTGACTACTATTGTAGGACCTTCCACTGATCCTACCAATAGTGGCCCAATGGCAGGAGTTGTTAATCCTACACTAAGTGCCCCACCTTCTTCTGGTTCCATTCCAGCAGGGGGGCATATGATCAATATATACAATCTCTTCAGAATCCGGATCCACAAAATCCATTTCATTATTATGATTCTCGCGGAGCTCATATCTAATACCCAGAACCTATGCCATCTCAACCTATGGTTGAGGTCACGGTTCCGTTGTCTGCTGCTTGGGGTACCACCGCTTATCATGGTGGCCAAGCGCCGCCTGCTAATCTTTAAGGACCACCCCATCAAGGTCAGCTGTCTTACGGGCAGCCCCCTCATGGACAACAATATTACGGAAAACCTTATCCAGGGCAACCTGGAGGCCCACAAGGACAACCCTTCCAGGGACAACCTTCGGCCTTTGGTGGTTCATCTTTTACTTACTTCGGGCAACCTTCTGGTAATCCGTCTGGACAACCTTACATGCAACAAGGCCAACCCGGTATCCAGCAAGGCTACCCTTCTGGGCAAGTCGGTCAGCCTCATGTTCAACAAGGCCAACCCATAGTCCAGCCTAGTCAACCATTTGGACAAATTGGTCAACCTCAAATCCAACCAGACCAACCAACTGTCTAGTCTGATCAGCCATCCGGCCATTCAGGACAACCCTCAGTGGTGCAAGGTCAACTTAATACGCAACAAGCTCAACCTTCTGGGAAATGAGTTAACCTTAATCTCAACCAGATCAACCTTCTAGCCAGATGGCTCAGCCTCAGTTCACTCAAGGACATCCGTCTGGGCCTGCTCAACCGGGCACTCAAACGATCATTGCTTCTCAAGCTCCACCCGGTTTTCAGCCCCAGTCTGGGCTCCAGACCCAATCCGATCTCCAAATTCAGGTTAGATCCCAATCCCAGCCTGCTTATTAAACGTAGTTTGGCCCCCAGGCTCAATTTGGAGCCCAACTGCCTGATGGTTTTCAACAACCTGAAAGGCAAGCTCAACTTGCCCCGTACCAAAATTACCAACAACCGCAGGTTAACCCTTATCAAAATTTTCAACAGCCATATGTTGCTCTTGTGGGTCAAGTTGGTAATCAGTGGAATTCAGGGGGTCAAATCCAGGGTCAACCATCCAGTTACAACTATAACCTGTATGGAAAAAATCCCTACGAGCCAAATCCGTCTGGGCAAAATCAATGGGGGCAACAGGGAACTGGATGGAACTCTGGTGCTGTTTCTTATCCGTGGCCTCAGATGTCCTTCAACCCTCAATTACCCTTTTCGGCAACATTGGAATTACTGGACGTGTCCAAACTGACTAATGATCCTATTCCTCATAATCCGTATTGGCCACCGGTTCCAACTAAGATTCCCGGTGATTGTCCCAAATTCGATGGTAAAGCTGGAGAGGATCCCCAAGCTCATGTTATGACCTATCACTTATGGTGTTCATCGAATTCATGGCTTGATGATTCAATCTAGCTCAACCTATTTCAACGAACTCTAGCCGGCTCTGCTGCCAAACGGTATATTGAGCTAGCTCGCGGATCTTTTCAGTACTTTAACTTGTTGGCTATGGCATTTTTAACTCATTTTCAGTGGCCGATTCGATATGAAATGGGCACACATCTCCTGACATCCTTAAAACAGACCACGACCATGCATATCTCCGATCATATCCATGAATGGAGACGACCTCGCCATTTGATTAAGTTTTGGGTTCCTGATCAGCTTATGACTGGCTGGTTTACGACCTCATTTGTCGGTCCGATAGCTTAGGACATTGCTATGGGGGCATGTGTAATTGAAGAGCAAAATATTGCGCGGGAACAATACCTTGACTTGGTTTACTCCCAGTCTAGTACACTATATGATTATTTGCCTGATGCTCTGAGGCCCAGCACTTCCAAAGCCCCATCAACACCATCTGTTGACGGCATCATCGGTTCTGTCAATATGCCCTCTAAGAAATCTTCTGCGAACCCTGGAAAGCAAAATTCAAACGCTTCAAATGAAAACACTCCTCAGGCTATATCCAATTCTAGTAACACTTCCGAGGTTAACACCGTTCAGTCCACCACGGCGGACAAAGCTTCGAAAGGAAAAAAGAAGGGAAAAGGAAAGAATAAAGCTGACCAATCGAAGTCGGATTCCCCTAAACCTCCACTTGATCACTATACCAAAGACTGCCTAAGTATCCTTTCCTTATTTGTGATGAGGATCACTATACCAAAGACTGCCTGAGGCGGTCTGAAGTTATTCGTTTGTTGAAAGGTGCCTCCGGGACTCTTGCCATGCTCAAAGAGCCTTTTCCCTCGCAACAAACTCAAATGGTGGTTGATCCATCTCAATCCTCTTCTCCCTTTGGTTCTCAGGTATTTATGGCTGGGATGATTCCTGTCCACATTAGTACTCGGGCAAAAGAGTATCCATCACCTACCGAGAAGGAAACTAAGGTCCCCTCTAGTGTTCCTCCGTCCAATTATGGTCCCCTTCATATCGAGCGACCTAGCACTGAAAGGGTCATTCGACCCCCTCCTAAAGGGGTGCTCCGGAAGTCTTCTTACAACCCTAATGCTTGTGCTGCTCAACACTATAGCATCATTGAGGACTTAGCCCAGGATCCATCAGCTATGTTTGCGTTAGAAGTCCTCCAGAGCTTCCCCTCTCAGAGGAAGTCCTTGCTATCGGCCATCGATGGCATTGACCTGACCGAATCGGATCTGATTACTTTTGATCTAGACAGTCATGTACCGAGACTTCCTCACCAAATTTTCTTCCTTATTCAAGTCATCATCAATTCTAAAACTATCCATCAAACAGTCATTGATGAAGGCGCTTCTACTTGCATTATGTTCATTGGTTGTTGGAAGGCTATCGGTTCTCCGACTCTGAGCCAGTCTCCCACGACCATGGAAGCCTTTGATGGGAGAGAGTCTCATCCTTATGGTATCCTCCAATGCTTGCCTATTACTTTGGAGGGGAAGACGGTTGAAGTAGAAGTTGAAGTTGTCGATGCCAATTTAACTTACAACCTCCTTTTAGGACGAAGCTGGACATATGCCATGTAAGCCATGGCTTCATCTTTATTTCGTGTTATTCGTTTTCCTCATCAAGGGAAAATTGATGATCTACCATATATATAACGTTAAAGTGCCAGAAAAGGAGGGAACAGCTGAATTTAAATACGTCTATAAATCGCAGGGGGGCATCCACTGAACGATCTTTGGTATTGAGAGAAGTGATCTATTGTGCGTTCCCACCGGTATGGAATTTTTGATCATTGATGCTAAAGGAGTAAGCCCAGGAGTTGTAAGATGGCCAATGGAGATGCAAGCCCTTCTAGATATTATGATGTCGACATGGATGTTGCACTGAGTTCATAATTGCTGGTAGGGGATGTACTAGAAATCCTTAGACACAAAGCAGAACTGGTCCAGATGCTGCTGCCTACACCATGGGTTGACTGGCGACCTACCAAAGATAAGGAAAAGACCATGAATATTGAGACAAATGAGGAAATCACAGTTAACAGTTTGTCTCTGATACACCTTGAAGATTGGGATCTCGCGGACAACAACATATTTCTTACAAAAATGCAACATAGGCTGCAGTAGACAGTGCATATAGTAGACCAGAAATTGGAGACTTACTGTGTTGGCATGAAGAGTTGAGTTAAAATCCTATGAGGGGGTGCTTTGTGTTAACTGAGCAAAGCAGAATGAGAATCATTGGTTGTGTGAATTAGTAGCGACAATGGAGCAGGTTCTTGAAAAAGAGTTGCAGAAGACAAGAAGGAAGTAGCAGAACATAGTGCGTCACTCATAGGGATGGTGGACTGTGAAGCCTTGGCAGCACGTATCGCCGCACTGACGAGTGACTCAGGATGAGTCATGATGATTGTGTTGGGGGTCTATTAGGTAGCGGAGGCCCCGCATAACAGTTTTGGGGATTAAATCCCATAAGTTAGGGTAATGATATTATAAAAGTTCCGTGAAGTGCACAGAGCGTGAAATGTCATAGGTCAATTCAAAGGGTTTTCCGCCTGAAAATAATGTAAAATAATAGAAAGTGAGTCGGCCTACCCATGGCTTGCGGACCATGGGAATGTATAAATAGAGCAAGGCTCTAAGGACAGAAAGCAACTTCTTGGTAAAAGATCAGATGTATTATGGGTCTGTGAAAGCAATATTCGCTCTGAGTCTGTAAGTCCGAGTCATGGGTGTTAGTGGTTGGGTAGAGCTTCTGTAGCTGTGTGCACAGAGGCCTAGTAGAGTTTTCAGCTGTGTACAGGGACCCCTACAGCTGTGTGTGCAGGGAAGGAAGTGGATTTTACTGAAACAAAGTCATTAATAATGATAAGTTGGTTCTAAAATATTGTGGATCTATTTATATTCTGGTTTATGCATCTGTCATATGAGTTTACGTATGTCTTTAAGAATTATGATGGTACGCACTGGTTATTATTGTTGAATGCTTGAATAAGACCTTAAGACCTAGATCAGATCTATAATAACTCAGTAGTAATAGGAAATTAAGAAGTGCCTCATCACCGTACTTCACGAAAGCCAGATTGTTGTGCAGAGTAGCGCGAGTGTGTAGATCGGTTCATGATCCCCATCAAGACATCCCTAGGGTGCGGAAACCTAATTACAACACCATCCCCTACTACCTTGGGTAAGAATTCAGTCCACGCTTTGCAGGCTGTTGCCAAAAGGATCGGTAGTGTGGGATTTGTTTGGCTAAAACACTTTCGAACCTGGGTCAGGCCCCAACAAGCCAACACAGAGTGACGTTTTCTCAAGGGAAAGCGAGGTAGGTACATTAAATCCTTGAATACCTGGATTAAGATGTTGTTATGTGAAAAGAAGGTGCAGCGAATACATTAATGTTTGGAATGACATGGAGCGGAAATATCTACAAACGTACCGAAGGATTAGGAAACAATCCCTTAATTTCACCTTCGCGAGAGAAAGAGGAAGAGTGTGCTCAAGTTTCTCTAAGAAGTGTAGTTAGTTTGATAAGATATCACATTTCGTAGTTATCACCTCCACTTACTCCATCGCCTGCTGCACTTGTTTCACCTCCATATTTACCCACCCCACCTCCACCAAACCCACAGTTTAGCATGGCGAGTGCGATCAAGCTACCCGTATTTAGAGGAGTAGGGAATGAGGATCTGGACCAGTTCTGGTTCATGGTAAGAGCAGTATGGGAAGCACAAGGGGTCACAGATGACTACATTAAGAAGGCCACATTGGTGAGCACACTGTAGGATCGCGCACTGACATGGTATATCAAGCACTCTAATGATCACCCAAATGCAGGAATAGCGGAGATCTTGTTATGCTCTTAACCTGCAAGACGATACCAGAATACCAAATATGCGAATAAATATACCCAGAACATAGAACAGTGAGAAATAAAAACAAGTATTTTATTATTCAGAAAGCAATGTTCACTTGCCTCTTCGAGTGGGCAACCTCCAATAGAGCAGAGTTTGATTACAAAATAAGACATGATGCTCCTTGAGGGGAGTCTCTATCCTTTATATAGGATACATACATGCAATAACATGGGGCAATACCATGGTTCTTATTAATAACATCTATCTAATACCATGGCCCATTTGCAAATAACTGTGGTCCCTTCATTAAATGCGGGTTAACCACTTAAAATTATTAATATGGGCTTTATTGACTCTTTACTTAACTATAACTATGAATCAATCCTATTACATAAATAAGGGGGTTAGGGTGGGACCCTAACATGCCCTCCCCTATAAGAATAGCCTTGTCCTCAAGGCTGAAGCTGCGGAAACTACTGAAGAATAGTGGTTGGTTCACAGGTTGCATCTTCCGGAGAGGTGTCTTTCCACTTGACGAGGACTTCCTTGATCATGCGGCCATGTAGGTGCCTTTCTCGTGTACCAAGAACCTATTCAGGTTGGAGCCAGATTGACCCTTCTTCATCTAATTTAGGTAGATTGGTTTGAATTCTGCAATTGTTCCCAATCACTTTCTTGAGGCATGAGACATGGAAAACTGGATGGGTTTTTGCAGTGTGTGGCAAATCTAGCTTGTAGGCAACTTCTCCAATGCATTGAAGTACTTGATACGGTTCATAGAATTTTGGAGATAGTTTCTGACAACCCTTGTCTTTGAGTGATGTTTGCTTATATGGTTGCAGCCTCAAAAATACCTGATCCCCTTCTTGAAATTGGTGTTCTGAGCTATGTTGATCTACCTGTTGCTTCATGCGGTTTTGAGCTTGATGAAGATTCTCTCTAAGGTGAGCCAACATGGTTGTGCGGTTCTATAGGAGTTGATCCACTGCTTGTATCTTCGAGCATCCCTTGATATAAGAAGTAGGGGAAGGAGGGAGTTGACCATAAACTACTTCATATGGAGTCATTTTGGTGGTGGAATGATAGTTCGTGTTATACCACCATTCAGCTAGAGGTAAACACTGTACCCACAGATGTTGCTTTTCTGAAGTGAAAAACCTAAGATATGTTTCCAGACATTGTTGACTGCTTCAGTTTGACCATCAGTTTGTGGATGATAGGAAGTACTGAGTTGTAGTTGGGTACCTTGTAGTTGGAAGAGTTCCTGCCAAAAGTTACTGGTGAAGATCGAGTCACGATCAGACACAATGGAAGTGGGCATGCCATGCAATTTGAAGATATGATCCATGAAAGATTGAGCGACCAAAGTCGGTGTAAAAGGGTGGGGTAGGGCGTAAAAATGAGCATACTTAGAAAGTATACCCACAACCACCATGATGACTGACTTGTTTCCTAACTTTGGAAGACCCGTAATGAAATCCATAGAAACCTCTGTCTAGATTGAGGTCGGGATGGGCAATGGTTGTAATGTGCTTGGGGATTTGACTGTTTCTCCTTTGTGGCACTGAAAAACATTGCATTCAGCTACAAAAGTAAGAATTTCCTTTTTCATGCCTGTCCAAAAAAAAGATCTTCGACTGCGAGAATACATCTTCTGAAAGGCTGAATGTTCTACAGTGGGAGATGAGTGCAACTCTGCCAAAATGCGGCTTTTGAGGGTGGATGTTGGTGATATTACGAGTTTGTCCTTGTAGCGAAATATCATCCTACCACGAGTAGCCCACTGTGGAATTTGGATCCACCTGCAATTGATTAATGAGTTGGGAGAGCCAGGGATGTGAAAACCATTCCTTGCGGGCCTCTTCAATCCATTCTGGAGTGGGAATGGAAATTGCGAGAAGGGTACTTTCCTCCTCAAATTGACAGGATAACGCATCTGTTACAATATTTTCACTCCCTTTCTTGTAAATTATCTCATAATCATATCCCATCATTTTGGCGAGCCATTTATTTTTTTGTGGTGAAGATAGGCATTGCTCCAAAAAATATTTAAGGCTTTGATGGTAGGTGCGGATTTGGAAATGTTGCCCCAATAAGTATGGTCTCCAGGTATCTACTGCATGTAAGATGGCCATCATCTCCTTGTCATAGGTAGATTGTCCCAGATTCTTCCCACTTAGTTGTTGGTTCATGAAGGCCAAGGGTCGACCTTCCTGCATGAAGACTGCCCCAAAAGATTTGGTGAAGTCGGGTAGTGCTAAGACTGGAGTGGAACACATGGCATGTTTGAGAGCTGTAAAGGCCTATTGTGCTTCGTCATTCCATAGGAATGAATTTTTCTTGACGAGTTGAGTGAGGGGCCTAGTAATGCAACCATAATTGCGAAAAAATTTGCGATAGTAGCCTGTGGGACCCAAAAATCCTCTCAGGCTCTTCAATGTATTAGGTTGAGGCCAATCCTACATTGCCTGGATCTTTTTGGGGTCCACCCTGACACCTTCATGCCCCACAATGTGGCCCAAATACTCAACTTCTTCCATGCCAAAAGAACACTTGGACATCTTGACAAATAATTTATGCTTGCAGAGCAGTTGTAAGAGCAGATCTACATGCTGAAGATGTGCATCCCAAGTGCGACTGTAGATGAGGATGTCATCAAAGAAAACAAGGAATTTTTTTTCTGAGATATGGTTTGAGAACGTGGTTCATAAGGCTCTAAAAAGTGGATGGGGCATTACAAAGACCGAATGGCATGACCAGGAACCCATAATGGCCTTTATGAGTTCAGAAAGCAGTCTTTGAGATGTCTAATTCTTTCATGTAGATTTGGTGGTAGCTTGAGCGAAGGTCAAGCTTAGTAAAGAATGGAGCCCCATTTAGTTCATCCAATAAATCATCAACAATTGGGATGGGAAATTTATCTTTGACTGTCAACTTATTAAGGGCCCTGAAGTCTGGACACATATGCCATTCCCCATTTTTCTTGAGCACCATGACCACCGACGATGAATAAGGACTAATGCTGGGACGAATGATGCCTGCTTCCAAGAGTTCCTTGATTATTTTTTCTATTTCATTCTTTTGGGCAAACAGATATCTATATGGGTGTGCATTTGGTGGTTGGGCCCCTTGGACCAAAGTAATGCTATGATCATGTTCCCCTCTCGAGGTGGAAGCTCATGAGGCTTGTTAAAGACTGGCAGATGGTTGTTTAAGATTTGTTATATCTCAGGATGAATATGAACAAGATTGGGTTCGCAGGCCTGGATGGCATTAAATTTAGCTATAACTCCATGGTGGCCCTTTTTTAACAATTTTTCCATCTGATGTGAGCTGATGATAGAGGGAGCTCCTGCCTGGAGTCCGTGGAGGGTATGTGTGTGGTTGTTCTGCTTAAAGCTCATATATAACTCCTGGAAATCCATTGTGACTGGGCCAAGTGTGCGAAGCCATTCAGCACCGAGGACAATGTCGCACCCTCCCATGTGTATGGAAAACATGTGGGTCTTTAATTGATAATCCCCCATTTGGAGTTTGACATTTTCACAACATCCTTCACATTTCATTGTTCTCCCATCAGCAATTTGGACCTGTAAGTTAGAAACTGCTCTGAAAAAACAATGCATTGCTTCTGCGACTCTTTGATGGATAAAATTATGTGTACTTCCACTATCAATCAATACTAATACTGGTCGATGCTTATTAAAACCTCTGGTTTTGAGAGTTTGAGGTGAAGAAATCCTTGCCAAAGCATGCATCAAGATAACTGGTTCTTTAGGTACATTGTCCCACTGGTTGTCCTCTTCGTCCTCCTCTGGCTGCTCAAGTGGTAGGGCTTCCTCTGATGCATTGTGATCAGTAGCATCAATTTGAAAAAATTTGGGCTCCTTGCATTTATGCCCAAGGGAGTATTTTGCATCATAGTAGTAACATAATCCTTGCTTTCTTCTTTTCGCCATTTCTGCTGGTGACACCTTTTGAACCTTGAGTGTCTGGGTAGTGCTTTGAGCCTGTGGGGAGTGACCCTTGGCGATGAAATTTGGGCGATTGGACTGGGCCGCCAACGCACGTTCGACTTCACGAGCTATCCTGCAAGCATGTATCCATGAGCTAGGGTGGTGTAGTCGGACGTGGGCTTGTATGGCTTCTTTGAGATCAATGACAAAACATTCCATGTAGAACTCATCTTGTAGACCTCCAGTGTGGAAAGCTAAGGCTTCAAAGGCTACAATATATTCATTCACTGTTCCTGTTTGTCTGAGCTTATTGCGACGGCCCAAAAAGTCAAATTCATGGTCAAAGCAATCCATAAGAGCTCTTTTTAATGTATCCCACGTCAAGGGCCTTCCATAGCAACGTTGATGCCATTGCCACCATTGCTATCTTTCATTGTCCAAGTACATGATACCCACACTAAGCTGAGCTGCATTATCCAGGATGTAATTCAATGTGAAATATTGCTCCATTTGTGCTATCCATGTGGCCAGGTGAGATCCATCAAATTTATACATGTCCAACCTGGGTGGTCATGGATGGGATTGTTGGTGGGTGCCAAAGAGGTGAAGACACTGGCTAGACTCACCCTCACTGTTTTCATTGCCAATATATGCCTCCTCGCGTGCCTCCACCTTGCCCTTAGAGAATGTTGTAGTTAATTACTTCAGCTGCAATATGATGTCTTTCAAAGATGATTCAAGGCTATCCATCCTCTCATTCGCCATAGCTTGAGCTCTAGTTTGTACCATGCACCGAGCCGATTTACTTGAAATTTGGGACTGCCCGAATTTTTTGGCACTAACAATTGAATGGTACCACCTTGCTCAGCTCATCGTCCTGATTCTTATGGGCTAACTTCTAACGGAGTTTTACTCCTTGCTTAGGAATACTGCAGTAGCCGAATCTCGGAAATGTCAATGCTGCCAAAATTCCTACGAAAATCACACCCAGTTATAGGAACCCACACAACTACTCAGATCTAGAGGGTGGATCTGATGGATTTGAGAGATCTGAATGGCTGATCTGATAGATCTGAACGACGAAACTGATTGCTGTTGCGGATCTGATGGATCTAATAGATTTGAATGGTTGTTCTGATAAATCTAAATAGCAGAATTGGTTGCTGCTACTGTTGCAAAACCCCACTTGCGAGACCTGATCTGGTAGAGATTATGCGTGATCCAGAGATAGAGAAGGGAACTATGGTCTCCAGGAGTGTTAGGTGCTACAGATCGTAATATACATAAGGGTCTGACAGTAGTACTCGACCCAATTTTTCAGGGCACTAACCAATGAGGATCAACCATATCCTTAGCTGTACAACCCGACTACCCTATCGTATGGGAAAGTAATCTCTCCAAGTATTGTTCTCGGTGTACTGTAGTAGTAAGATGGCCAATGGTTTATCTTTGGTGAGGTTTCAAGGGAGCTAGGGGGATTCTAATAAAGCTAGAGGGTACTTGGAAGACAGTCCGTGCGTGGTTCTGTTTAATGTGCTACTACTTGAAGGGTTACCCACAGGGGTTACAAGGGAGTCCAGCAAGCATGACCACCTCTTGTATTTCCTACGTGCATGCCTCCCCAAATCCACAGGTTTATGCGCTCAATGATAGATCCCATGGTTTAAAGACACCGGAACACATCTCTAGCCAAAATTTTTTTCCTAAAAAATGGAGATCCCACCGGCCCTGGAAAGCACTTTGATACCACTTGTTATGCTCTTAACCTACAAGACGATACCAAAATACCAAATATGCGAAGAAATATACCCAGAACATAGAACAGTGAGAGATAACAACAAGTATTTTATTATTCAAAAATCAATGTTCACTTGCCTCTTCGAGGGGGCAACCTCCAATAGAGCAGAGCTTGATTACAAAATAAGACACGATGATCCTCGAGGGGTCTCTCTATCCTTTATACAGGATTCATACATGCAATACCATGGGGGAATACCATGGTTCTTATTAATACCATCTATCTAATACCAAAGGCAATTGCAACTAATTGTGGTCCCTTCATTAAATGTAGGTTAACCACTTACAATTATTAATATGGGCTTTATTGACTCTTTACTTAACTATAACTATGACTCAATCCTATTACATAAATAAGTGGGTTAGGGTGGGACCCTAATAGATCCAGAATGCACTGAACATAAAATTTAGCTAGCCGAAATTAGAGACGCGGTCAATCATCGGATTTAAAGAGATTGTGATGCTTCTAGGCAAGACCCCATGGGATCTGGATCAACAGCTGAAGAGTACGATCTATGAGGCTAATATGACGCAAACAGATGCACAACACCATGCATGGTTTGTGGCATCTTTGAAGCCACACCTGAGGACGACGATGTCATAGTAGAAGCTTTCAACTCTAGCAGAAGCATTGGAAATGGCGATGAGGTTGCATGAAACAACAACACAGGATCCAAGGTTGGGAGTCAAACAAATCCACATGCAACTACAGAATCTATGCTTGGAGATGCAGATTTTGCACAAGATAGGGCACCACTGCCGGAGGTGCATAAGGAAGTGTGGTGCATAAAATGCAAAGACTAGGGCCACGACAAAGACCACTGTCCAATATTTGTGAACTACTTGGCAGGAGGAGGACCAATGTCGTTGAGACCAAAGGCATAGGCAGGGCCAAGTGCGGCACTCGCACTATGGTGGGTGATTTGTCAAATAGGGGAAAGCACATGACGGATAACTATCATTTGCTGCAGAAGTATACACTGGCTCCCCAGTAATGATTTTGTAATTTCTGTAGGTTGATGGGCCACGATGAGTGTCCTTGTCATAGCTATGATTTGATGATGGAGCAAACCCCAACCTATAGAATGCAAATAGAAATCTGAGGCCTCAACCCAGCCGCGGGGATGGTGCGCGCTAGATTTTAGGGCTGAGATCGAGGACGAGGAGGGATGGGGCTAGGAAGGGGTTGCGAATAGTTGATTTGCTACAATTGCGGAGGACCAGGGCACTACCCCCATGATTGTACTAATCCAACAATAATGTCTTGTTCATATTTCGATCAGTTTGATCATGAAATGATAGATTGTCCTATGTTAATCACACAGATGCGCAAAAAATGGGTGCTACAGCCTACTCCGACTGAAAATATCCAAATGATGAGGTTTGAACCACGCGAAGAAGACCCCAATGTGAACATGATGCTTAGAAGTGGTGTGACCACAAGGGAAGGTAAGGGGAAGCAGCTTGAGGAAGATACATGGGTTTGTAAGGCTCCTGCAAAGGAACCTAAGTTTGACTTGGAATGCGCAAAGGAGACGTTTATGGAAGCTAAGAAGAGCTTCATGGAGGCCTCTACTTCAGGTAGTAAGGATCAACCAGAGCCAGGAATGGATCCTTGTATGCTTACTACCTTTTTAGAGAAAGGACTATAAGAACTAATTACTAGGTGTGCAGGGTTGGTTGAACCGCACGTAGTCCGAAAACTAGGAAAGCATACATTGCGCACTGGAAGGGAGATGAGATTGACGACACAAATTGGTGAATATGAAATGGATAAAGTAATCTTGGACCTAGGATCTGACGCGAATGTGTTACCTAAGCAGACATGGGAATGCATGGGCAGGTCTACGTTACATTGAACTCCTATTCAATTACGAATGGCAAACCAACAGAATATTTTTCCCATGGGGAGGTTGGAAGGAGTGATAGTTGATATCGAAGGCGCGAGCATGCAGATGGACTTTCAAGTAATAGAGATTGTTGATGACAACAATCTTTATCCTTCGTTGCTAGGAATAGACTAGGCCATTGATATGAATGGAGTCATCAACCTGAAGAAGCAGAAAATGATATTCGAGAAAAAGTCCCTACGCATAGTAGTTCCACTAGATCCAGCTGGAGTGCATTACACTGAACCTATGTACGACGATGACAGTGATGATGAACTAGATTGCATTTTCCAGATGACAACACAAGACTAGGATCAGGTGAACTCGACTGCTGATGGGAGAATCTCATGGGAATGTGACAGTTCCTGTACTTCAGATTCAAATGAACAAGTAGAATGCTAGCAGAATCGGTTGCATGAGGTGACAACACTAAACTGCAAAATGATGATTAGATCATTCTATTGCGTAATGACAGAAGCAAGGGAACTACCGATATATGATGGCGTGGAAGTGGCAGAGGAATTCCTGGACAAGGTTGAAAGCACAGTACCGGAACAATGGAAATACGCTACACTGGAAGGGATATTGTGCGCGACCCCTGTGCGAGGATGGAGTACACAACAAGAAACTGTGGTAAGTTGGCATGAAGGTAAAATGCAGATGTGGGTATAGGTTGGAAGCCCCCATCGCCGAACAAGAATCAGGCAGCCAGGACAGAGAATTCTGCGTGCTCGCCTGTGTCGATGGGTGTAGACGTTTGCAGTGCAAGCACATCCCAGACTAAGGATTGACCCTCGGAACTTGGTGCAACAGTAGGAGAAGCGTCACACACTATGGAAGTTCCACCTATAAGCATTCAAGGGGGTACACGGGACCTTGAATAAAGTTCACTAAGCTAGATGGACTGATTGGGACCTGCGCGTGCCAATAGTCCGATGGGCCTATAGGGCCATGTACAAGAACCTGAGCACGGAAATGATTCTGAAGACGACGAGCAGAGTCAAGGAAATAGGTTTGGGAGGAAGGAATCCTCACATAATTGAAATGAGTTGTAAGGACAAGGATGAAGGAATTATGCCACCGAGTAGGGTCAAACATATGTAGATTTAGGAAGCCATTCGGTAAGGGCGCTTGAAAATTCACGAACTCGAAGAAGATCGAGTATGGTTGAGGAAGAAAAGAAGGATATTGGACGAAGAAATCAACAAACTGGAAACTAGAACCACACAGGTAGGCCGCAGCGAGGAACCACATATGACAGCGGGAGGTAGTCATACTACTGCATCAAAAGGATTTGTGGCTCTGCTACCATGGTTGTGGCTGCACCTCAGTAGACAAAGGAATCAGGGGGAGTGCACCATGTAAAGAAGAACGCGAAGCACTGATGGGCGTCAGGGTAATTGTGGGGTACTCGTGGACAAGGCTGGAAGGTGCAGGGAAGCGTCGTGTGGGTGGAGTCACCACCTGACTATCAGTAGAAAGCACAGTCTTAGTGTTCCAAGCAGTTGGAAGAGAGTGTGGGACTATAAAAGAGTTTATATAGAAGAAACACGATAGGAGGACTGCGCGCAGGACTAGTCCATCCCAAAGGTCACACTAGTGCATGGGAGGCCATGCTATCGCGTAGGTAGACTGGGAAGTGACCGTTGGGGTCGTTGTTCATGATAAGGTATCCCCTTTAAGACAAAAAGGAGTGGGCAGTTAAGACACAGCGTCAAAACTTGATTTGAAACGATCTGCCTCCATTCTCACGTTAATGATCTGAATATGGGGGGAACGATCGAATTTGAATTCAAAAGGGCCTATAAATCACAGGTGGCTCTCCACCGAACAACCCTTGGTGTTTTGAGAATTCATTTGTTGTGTTATCAAGTGGGTATGAACTTGATGAATTTGGAGGTTGTAAGAGAAAGTCTGTGGTTTGAAGCATTGCCGAAGGAGACACATGATTCCCTCATCAGAATAATGTCAACAACCAAGGGAGCCACGCAGAGCCCTATGTCACCAGTGGGGGATGCACTGGAAATCCCAAAATCACCCCAAACACTGTGGACTAAAATATATCCACAGGGAGCAGGACCGGTTTATATGTCTCCGCGCAACCCACGGTTTGGTAAGCTGTCCATGGAAGAGAAGGGAAAAATGGTTACCATTGAGAGCGATGATGAGGAGGACGATTTCTAGACATTGATAGAGGAGATTGAACCAGAGGAAGAAATGGAGGAAGGCATCCCACCAGTACGCGCCACAACAAAGTTGCCCAAGTATGTCCCTCCACTGAAAGGGAGGGTAAAGGTACCTAAAGATTTGGATGCCCTTAAAAGCACACTCAAAACCCCATTCCTCCCCAAGGGAATTCTATTTGAAGGTTCAGTTGTGGGCCGCATACCCATGATGAAGTTTGAAGATTGGGACCTCATGGATAACGAAAAGTTCCCTCATTTGGAAACTAGCCAATTGATGAAACAAAGATAGGAGGGGGTAGTTACAGTGCTGCAGCCATGAAAATGGCTGCGCGTGGTGGAGGAGGCCAGGCTACTCCACCTCCTATGTATTCCACACTTTCATCGAGCACCAATCACGATATTTGTCATTAAGAAACTAATTTGTCTGGTGCATGATGGTTCTTGTGGCTAGAGGAGCCCATTCCCATAATGACAGAGCTTATACATAGGATTTCTCAGCTTCCCTATATGGGAAGGGACCTCGGGGAAATAGTTGGCACAAGTGGAGAATTGGCGATTGTAGAGGCCATGAAAAAGAAATATAAGTTGGAGAAAAAGTAGAGGGGTTACTTTATTACTAGCATTCAAGAAAAAGGGGTCTCAGTCGCTACCCAGTTGCTGGTAGGCAAAGTGATGAGAAAATGTCATGGAAACGAGGTACCAACAATGGTCATTGCGCTGGCCGAGCAATGCACAGATGGGCTACGGTTCAACTGGGCGTAGTTCCTCTACAAGGAGTTCCTGACAAACTACAGGGAGGCCTAGGAGCAGGGTAAGACCTTACACTACACGTGGTTGCTCTTATCCATCCTGTTGGTTGCAGGAGAATTGCATGAGGAGAGCCATTTTCCTCCCCTTGACCAGGACCTGCCAGAGGCAGTAAAATATGTGTCACTCTGGGTGACAAGGCACGCCACACGCATCCGCGAGATCAAGATCTTCTAGATACTTATGGAGGCGAGCATATGGATGTGGATCAACAAACGGTCACACCTATCCCCCATGGTATATGATAGTCTGCAGAGATTTGTAGACTTTAAAGTATATATGCACAATGTGTATATCAGGGTATGGAAGGATCCGGAGCAGAAATGGACCACGCTCCCCTTCATCACAATTGATAACGTTGTTTTAGCGGTGATCGACTCATGGCCACTGGAATGGCGCACACCAGATCTGGTGGCACATGATGAGATGACAATTCAAAAACAGAAGGATGCCGCCAGGTTGCTAGTAGAATAGAAGTGAAACAAGCAGCTAGTTGAAGAAGTACGGGCTTCTTGCGAGGCCGCGAAGGCTGCTATAGAATAGGCAGTAGCAATGCCAACATCTGAGGCAACCCCGACACAGGAAGAAAGAGGACAAGGGATAGAGGACAAAGCGACAGGCGCAGACCCACACATATCATCAACATAGCTAAAGCAGCCACATAGTACAGAACAAACATGGCCCAAGAAGAAGACCAAGGCTTCCAAATTGGATAGGGAACCCATTACACTGACTGAGGGTGACCTATACGACATTGGCGACACAGTTCACGAGGTCACCAGGGAGGTGCTCCACAAAGCAATGACAGAGCAGAAGAATGTGTTTGGGGTGCTTAGGGTGCAACTCTAGGAAATTCAGGTATGGTCCCCACAATAGGGAACAGTAGCCATTTACGGGGCTATGGGTACTTCAGCAACAGAGCAGTTCTCGCAGGCCAAAATGGATAATACCATCGCACTGCCGACAGGCGCACTGACATCGGACAACATGGAGGACAGAGCCATGATAGGCTAGCTCAAGGGACTTGGCTTAAACTTGAATGCCCTCCCACAAGAGCTATTATACCTGTTGCAGGATGGAGCAACGACAGAGCTTTGCACTAGGGAAGGATGTGCAGTGCAGATGCTCAGTGAAAAATGAATCAACATCGAGCAACTGAGCCTCCAACGAGATGAAGTGATAACATAGACTCACCAGGTTGAGAAAATCATCAAGGAAACATGTCACCACATCCCTGAGCTAGAGATTGCAACAGACTTACCAGTAGGCATACAAATCCACAGATTGGGCAGTGGATTCTATGAGGTAAAGGATGAAGCAACGAGGATCTAGCTAAACCTCAACTTGCAGATCATGGAACTGTGGCTGAAGTCGTAGCCCTCTACACCCCTGGAAGTTAGAGAGCAGTGGCACCACTCCATTCAATCTAGGTTGGCAGAAATATAGCATGCTATACAGGATTGCACAGGCTTGTTAGATCAATCACTTTTCACCTTCACGGAACTCTAGGAAGACCCAATGCTACAACATTTAGAGACAGAGGCACATGAGTTGTAGTAGGCCTATGAAAATGTTCGGGGGACCACGCAGATGGTCATCCTTACTCAGTGACTGGCGAAGATGAGGGAGGCCTAGGCTCTAAAGGAACAAGTGGGCGCCGCATGTCAGAAAAAGCAGTGCTTAAAGCATGCATCTAGCCTTGGCTCGAGGAAGCATTGACGGTCACCACTAAGATCGAAGGAAAGTTGGCACAGATGTAAGGCATATATGCACTCAGGCAAGGAATTTCACCTGATAATGATGCATTGGAGATACGCGCACAACTAATACAACAAACAACGGAAGAGTGTGTTGTAGATGTGAGCGAAGCACAAAAGTTGTTGGATGAACTCCGTGAAAAGATCAACGCACTAGCTGAGTGACTCGGGACGAGTCATGATGATTGTGTTGGGGGCCTGTTGGGTAGAGGATTCCCCCTTAGCACATTTTAGGGCTTAAAGCTCGAGTTTTGGTCAATATAATGTAAATACCCTGCAAAATGCGAGCGCGGAGTGCGAGAGTCTACGGTTGTCCGCCCTAAAATAATGTAAATTAATATAGAATGAGTCGGCCTACCCTTGGGCCGTGGACCATGGGATTGTATAAATAGAGCGAGGCTCTAAGTGGAAAGTTAGTCTTAGTCTTAGCTGGGAGAAGTATTATGGGTTTTTGAATAAGGAATTCGTTCGGAGTCTCTAAGTCCGAGTATTGGATCATAGTGGTAGTAAGAAGCTCTGCAACTAAGTGCGTAGAGGCCTGGTAGAGTCCGCAGCTGTGTGCATGGATCCTTGCAGCTGAATCCATAGGGAAGATTTGGGATTGTACTGGAAAAAAAGATTAATAAAAGATAAGTTGATTTTGGAATACTATGTGTTATTGTTTCTGTGATATTTATGCATCTCTTTACAATTTATGATTGCGCGCACTGGTTATAAATGTTGAATGATTAATAAGAATATTGGGCCCATATAATTAAATTAAGATTTGTAATAAAGGCATAGTAAGGGTAAAGGATCTAGATAGCATCTCTTCACACCCTTTACAAAGCTACATGGAAGTAGTTGCACAAGCTACGAAGGACGGACGGTTGCGCAGAGCAGCGCAAGTGTGCAGGATCAGTTCATGAACTTCCCAGACTTCATCTAGACATCCCTAGGGTGTGGAAACTTGGTTCCAGCACCCTCCCATACTACCTCAGGTGAGACCTCAGTCCGCGCACCACAGGCTATTGCCGAATGGTCCCGTAGTGCCGGGATTTGCTTGGCTAAACTCACTGTTGAAATTGGGTTAGGCCCCAAGTAGCCAACATCACAAACTGTATGGAATATTAATCATCCTTTGATGCCTTAAGTGATATGGAAACCTCAAATGGTGTAAATTCACCACATAATGGAACCCCTCATAGGGGAAGTACCTCTAGAAAAGATGAATTGCATCTTGCTAGGGCATTGGTAGAGATTTTTTAATTAAAACTACTTCCTTTTCTTATCAGAGCCTCCCTTGGTTCAAGGAATTACTCCATTAGTTTTGGATTGGGTTTTTCCTAACGTATGGTATTATAAACATCGCAACGACTATGTCTTCATCCTCTTGGAATATTTTCTCTCTTATCACACTTTAATCATTCTATAGGCTAAGAGAAAATTATAATGCCACATCATTTTCATAGCCCTATAGTTGCTTGACATATTTGATCAAACCTTTGGCTTGAAAAAATTCCCATAAGCTATTATAATCCTACAACAGAAGGGTCTCTATGGGATATATGGTAGTAGTGAACCTCCTAGTGTTTCTCTACTTAGTGCTTAAACAAACTACCTGTTTCATGGTTTGAATGAACAATTTGTTGGGTGTCAGTTTCTAATAATGGAAAGGTAATGATGGGGTAACGGTGCAACTCATTTCATTAGTTATGATAGTAGTGGAACATAATCAATGAAATATTCTTAAGGTACTTTCAATTATGCAAATAGATGCTATTCATTACGTAAAAGGAAAAATGTACCTCTGTGCTTACCATGAGTTATCCTCCGAGCTAGTGGTGATGGGATGTCACATCCCACATTCCCTAACGATGTCACCTTGTACGTGGAAAAAATTGTCAACATCATTGGTGGGCATATTGCAATAGTCACATTTCATCACTATGTGTTGCAACACTTATTAAATTGGAGTTGCAACACATGTTATGTCATGTGCCAAATGAGTTGGTTTTCACATGTCATGCACCCAAGCTTGCCTTTTTAGGGGTTTTAGCGAGCGAATTTTTTCCTTTTTCTTTTCCTCTTTTTTCTTTTGAAATGGAAATGGGATGCAATAATTATTCATTCAATTAGTGGGTTTCTTTCTTCATCAATGGTGCAAATATTGATGGCCCCATTTTTATACATAATATCAATTTCATAAAGTCCAAGCCACCAAGCACAATACTTTCCTTTGAAATCTTTGCAATTTGAAACAAACAACAAGGCCCATTCTCTAGCTTTTATTTTCTTATATTTTATGAAGTTTCCATTCCACTTATGTATTTGATGTTGTATCATTGTTTTTTGGTGTGGGGAGCTTGGAAAAGTTCATCTAGTTCATTAATATAGAGTATTCTATATTTATGTGCTTCAAACAAGTCCATCCCAAGTTGTATTTTTGTTTTTAGGGTTTGTGTCTCCATATCCATCAACAAAATTACTCTACTTTTTATATACCAATTCATATGGAGTACAACCATTAGTTGTTGTCCATGTTTTTTGTTAGTCTCGTAGAAGCTTAGGAAGTAATTATATCGATTTCTTGAGGTACAATCCAAAAGTCTTCATTATAATGGCCTCAATCATCTTGTTCATCCCTTCTACCTATCCATTGGCTTGTGGATGGTATGGTCTTATAACCCTATGATTAATCTTGTATATTTCCATTAGGTTCTTGATGAGCCTTGAAGTAAATTGTGTTCCTTCATTAGTGACAATATCCTGTGGTATTTAGACCCTGGTGAAGATATCTCCATGAAGAAAATATGCTACTACTTACTAGTTGCAACCGAGAGTGCCTTGACTTCCATCCATTTCATTACATAGCTTATACATACTAGGATGTAAGAGTTATGATGAGAAGGAGGATTAATTGGCACAATAAATTCAAGGGCCCATTTTTAAAAGGGTTATAGTACTACCTACGGTTGCAAAGATATTTCATCTAATTGTATTGGTCTTATGATGCATTGAAAACTATTGCATCCTTTTACATAGTACTTGGCATAATAGAAGATGGTGGTCTACTAGTACCCTTGATACAATACTTTATATTCGGTCCTCCTATCTAAAAATTTTCCCTTGCAAGGGCCACCATGGAAGTATTTCAATATGTCATAGATCTCATCCTCTCATACACACTATTGAATGATAATATTTGACCTATGTAGAAGAGACATCCATCGATCCATGAGAATCAATAGCTTTGATTGATGATATTTTGTCTCTTTTTTGGAGATATGTGATGTGAATGTTTACCTACAATCAAGTAATTAGCAATATTTTCACACCCAGGTGAGTTAGTAGACATTGCAAAAACATGTTCAATAGGAAAAGAATATTGTACAAGTGGTTCATTCTCATTCATCGTAAATCTAGAAAGATAATCTGCCACTACATTATCTTTCCCTGTCATGTTTAAGAGGGTTATGTCAAATTCCTGCAATAATAAAAACCATTTAGTTAGCCTACCATTTGTGATCTTTTATCCATTAAGTATTTAATGGAAACATGGTTAGTGTGTAAAATCATGGGATAACCTATTATGTAATGCTAAAATTTATTCATAACATGTATAATTGCAAGAAACTCCTTTTTTGTTAATGAATAGTTCATTTTTGTGGGAGATATACTTTTATTGATAAAGTATATTATGTATGGGTCATTTTCTTATTGTTTTCCTAGCTCCAATGTTAAGGTATGATGCATCCATAGATATGTGAAATGGGAGGGACCAACTAGACCCTCTCAGAATAGAAGCCTTGGAAACTATGGATTTCACTTCTTCAAAGGCATGTTGGTAACACTATGTCTATAAATAAATTTTTATTAAGAAAATTAAACAAAGGATGAGCTATTTATGAAAATTCTTCAATGAACTGATGATAATAACCAACATTTCCCAGAAACATTTGTACATATTTTTGTGTCCATGGACTAGGCAAGTTTAGTATTACCTTTATTTTCACAGTGGCCAATTAGATGCATTTTGATGAGATATGACACCCTACTACTATAGCTTTAGTTAAAATTAGGAATAATTTCTTGTTACTGAGGGCTACATGGATCTCCTTACATATTTCTATATCTTTCTAAAATGGCTAGAAAACATCAAATGCATGAATGTATGCCATGAAAGCATTACATAGTCCAAATGGTAGAATGTGGTAGGAAAATGTCCCCCAAGGACATGTGAGTGTGGTTTTGTCTTGATCATCCTGATAAATATGGATTTGGTTGTATCCATTGAACCCCTCAAAGAAATAAAAGTACTTATTTCTTGCCAATGTATCTAGGACCTAATCAATAAATAGAAATGGGAAGTAAATTTTTTGTGTAGCTTTATTAAGTTCCTTATAGTTTACACAATTTTCAATTTTCCATTATTTTTAAGTACAATGATTCGAGGGGAGACCCATTATATATTACTACTGGGATGAATGAATTTGGAAAAAACCATTTTTTTTTCAGATCTTGTTTAATTACATCCCTAAGTACTAGATTCATCTGTCACTACGACTAATAAATAGGTTTAGATCCTTTGTTAAAATAGATATGGTGAGTACATAGGTTAGGATGGATTCCCTTCATGTTAATGTAATCTTATAAAAAAGAATCACTATGATTTTGTAGGACTTAGACAATTTTTCCTTTTGTTTTTTGGTTAGCCCTTGATTGATTTTCAAGGGTTTTCCAAAGTTTATCTCTATGGTTTCTAAAGTTGGTACTGAATCTTGTTTGGAGGAGGATTCATATTTTATTTTTGGTTAGTATTTTGTGATAATAGAATTCTAGACTTTAGGGTTCATGATGTGGATGGGAACATGTGAATTAGATGAAGAGGAGGATGAAGCTATAAAACAACTATTTTGTTCATCCTCACTTCTATCTCTAAGTTCCAATTATTGGTCTATGGTGAGGATTTGACGGGAAAATTCCTCCTCATTAGTTTCTTCTTCATTAGACGAAAATGGTGTTTCAAGATCTATACTAGGCTTGGAAGGGGGCTATAGATTAAGCTACTTTATGGAGGTCCTAGAGATTCTCAGGTTACTAGACTATAACAATGTAACTATCTATAGTGAAAAATCACAGACTTCCCAAGATTAAAGGATAACCTCCCAAAGAAGACTTGGGTTATGGGATTATGAAGTTGATGAGATATTTCCATGAATCCAAAAAGATCACTACATCTTCCAAGATTCCTTTTGGTTGGATAATTGACTTGTTATCAAGTTGTAGCGCTATGGGGGTCCACCTATGTAACACCCTCCTTCCACACTTACCCAAGCTAACTAGTCCACCAGGTTAAATATATGACAAAGAGTTACTATGATGTGATTCAACTCCCCAAGTACTACTAAGGAAGTGGAATCAATAATACAAAACCAAATTGACCTTCCTTGGGAGCTACAGGACCCTTAGAGGCTAACCAACCACTCAAGGTACCCAACCCCCGGGTTAACTTGCTTTTTAACTGAGTTAACCTCTAGTTTCTCCCATGGAAATCCCTCCATGTGACTGAAACCCTCCAGTTTCTCCCAGAAAAAGGCCTCCATGTGGCAACAATCTTCTTCAGGTAGTTTTGTGTCAACGACCCTGAAATCTAAGCCACTTTTTTAGGGCTAGGAGTCAAGCCTCTGCACAGAACTTGATGAAATTATAAAAAATGATAATAAGAAGAAAATCCCTCTAATGAAAAACTTGAACAAGGATCTGACATAATGCATCCTAACCATGATAGGAATTTCATCAAACACATCATAAACATGTAACGTGTAGGTCATATAAACAGATATGAACATAGGGACCTCATACTTATCCGAGATTCGCCAAGAAAGTCTAATTCCCTCTCACAATAGTTGCATTATTATCTATTAGTTCATACATTCATTAAACTTTCATTAACAAAAAAAAAAAAACATGATGACATCCATAACCAAAATCTGTCATAAAACCATGCTTATAACCAACATATTAACAATGATATAAAAACCCTTAAAATCACATAATAACAAGCACATTTACTCATAAAACTCAAGCGGAAATGTTTTTATTATTCATATGAAAAATCCAATCAATTTAGGTATTCCACGTACAACTTGACCATATATTGGGGTGAACCAAATGTTTCCTTCAACCCATCACCCCCATTCCATATTCCAAGCATGAATGTGGGACTCAAAAAAAAACCAACCAGGGCTTCTTAGGCTTTACGTGTATCCCTCCATTATCAATCAAGGGATTCCTAGGCCCAAAAACCTCATCTATAGAACCAAGCTTTACCATGTATGCCTCCCTTACCGACCAAGGGATTCCTTGGCTTAAACAAGGAACATACATTACATGCTTTACGACAATCCCACCATATACCAGTCAAGGGATTAGTAGGCCCTAAATAAGCATGGATGCCTCAAAATCTCTCCACCTAAACATGAGGAATTTACCCATCTCCACCCTTAGGATTTATTGGGTATCCCGCCATTACCGGTTAAGGGATTCCTAGGCCTTTGGGAATTTTCTAGAGACCACCCCACTCAGTTTTGAACCCATCCGAGAATCCATCTCAGCCAAATGTAAGAACCCCACCAAACCATGGCTATCTAAAAATTACAAGGAAAGGCTGAAACCACTGTCACAACTATAAAAACCCATGCTAATGACAACAAGAGAACCAAATACACACATGTATGTACCATGGATTCCAAAACTAGCAAGGACATCATACATGCAACTCGATACCTCCAAGTAATCTCGTTTTAGTAAGTTGATCCAAATCTTCCTTATTTATATTTGCTTCCCTTTAATTTATTGTCCTTCCTTTTCCTTCCTTTTTATAATGCTAGAGTGCTCAAGAATTATCTAAGTGTGCAAGAGTATGAGAGAGTAGAGAGAATAGAGAGAGCTTCAAAATTGAACTGACCAAATGTTGTGAATTGCTCTTGTTAGGTCCCTATACTAATAGTGTAGCCCATTATTGTTATTAATGAAACGCCCTTAATATATTTTTGTGCCCATGTAATCCCCATATTGTTATTATTGTGCCCCATAGAAGCCCACTATGTTTATTGTTGCGCTCTTACAATATTATTGCTATGTAGGCTCTGATTAGATTGTGACCCCTTAGAATCCTATATATAGAAAGGAGGTTTTTTCATTTGTATCATCCAATAATTTTTCATTTTTTTAATGTAAAGGAGGTTTCCCCCTTGAAGAGGCTAATTTTGAAGTCTTTGATCTATCTCTTCTCTATTTTGTGAGCTAGTTGCATAACATTTGTTATCAAAGCTTTGGGTTTTGTTGCTTCAAACAGGTCATCGTGGAATTTTCACTATAACCTTTTTTCTACGAAACTTCAGAAGCTGAAATTGAAACCACTTGGAGCTGAATTATTTTTGAACCTCGTGTATGAATTTTAGATGTTTTCTCGATATATTTTCATAGATATGATTCGAGGAAGTTAGGGTTTTTGTAGGCTCCATAATTCCATCTCAAACATGTGACTATGGGAAAATAATCATAACTTTCTTTCTGAGAATTAGAATTAGTTTTCATAACAATTTATAGAAATATGACAATATGTAATTTCTTGGATATCATTTTCAAGACCAAAGGTCAAAACAGTGACACGTGGGACTCCATACAATTTTGCTCTACCGAACTAATCTATAACCAAGTCATTGTGTGAGATTGGGCATAAATCTTACTTGAAGAATTCAATATTGATCAAAATTGTGAGGTTGGAAAGAGGACGCATAGGGATACCATAAGAATAAATTTCAGACCTTGGAGGTTTGAAATTACAAATATACAACAGATTCAATATTGAGCTCCTATAAAGTGAAAGAAAGGTGTGTAGTTTTAAAATTTGCATAAGTTTTGTTTAAAAAATTAATTTGAAGTAATTCAAAGGGCATGGTGAAGCATAATTATCATTAATTTATGACCCAACGAAAGAAAATGGAAACACCTAGTAAGAAACCCAAAATCTTGACTATGACACATGAAGAAGAAGAAGAAATGCAACATGATATATCAAATTTATGAGACCAAGTGCAACAAATTTTTCTCTCGCAAAAAGTGACATAAAATGAATTGGAAGCCATGATGAATGTTAATATAGATGGTATAAAAAGGGACATGGTATTTTTTAATGATGGTTTAAAAGCAGACATGGAAGAAATAATGAATTTCAAGATAGAGGGGTTGAAGGAAGGTTTGGGAAAATTGCTAAAAGAAAGACGTCCCAGTGGTGACAAGGGAATCCATGAAAATCATGATGAAGAAAAAAGGAATATTAATTACAATTTTAGAGACTCCAATGTGTGGTTTAAGAATCACCACATTCCAAATATAGATATGAGGAATTTTGATTGCAAGGGTTTGGTAACTTGTTGTCACGCGGAATCAGTTGATCTTGCGGACAAGACAGACCTTCCTAGAATCTAATGAAGACCTAATGACAAACAACCAATAAAACACTATCTTTCTCTAAATGTGCTTTATAAGTAATGGGAAACAAGTGTGTTTTAAGGGCCTACCTCATGTCCAACGCAAGTTCGGAGATGCCTTCACTCCTTTGATCCAAGTAAGTTCCTTCGTCACAAACCTGCAAGCACAAACAAGGCAAACAATTAAATAGCATCTGAATATCCAATATTATAAAACATATTTAACATGAAAGTCAAGGAGTCCATGAAACAAATAGCATAAGATACTTGTTGAGAAAAACGAGCTTGATTGTATTAATTCAAAAGAAAAAGAACCTTACAACCTTTGCCTTAACGCTGTACAAGCTCCTTCCAGGGTCCAACAAGAAGTCTCCTCTACTTTGACAAGCTTCACTCACTCCCTAATGGGGCCAAAAAGGTATGTGATCTCTCCTCTTAAGCTCAAATATGAAGTCTTGATTTCACTAGCATTTACCCTCAAAAGTTCAGCTTCTAACCTCCATGGCCACTGACCCAATGCCTCAATTTATAGTGCAATGGAGATCAGTTACCAGCTCCTCCTTCAAAGGGATAGAGTCCTCCTTCAAAGGGATAGCTCCTCTCAACAAGGGATTAGTTCCTCCTATGATGGGATGCATGAACCACTCGGAGCGAACAATCCACGTAACAAATGCTTCTAGAAAACTCTAGAATTAACCCAAGATGAGTTTTTTAAGATAAAGATTGCGCCTTTTGACTTTTACAGGGGTACGCACCTTCCCCTTTACATAAAAAGCATATAAGTATGCAGATACCTTGAACAAAAGGTGCGGGCCCGCAGGCAAAAGTAAGAGAAAGTGCGGAACTAGAGTTACATTGCTTTTTTGATGTCTTTTTCTCTTTTCTCAAGCTTGTTTTGAAGAGCTGAGGTTTAAGACTTGCTTAGGAAGCTGGTATAGGTGATGATAGACCTACACCGACTGCAAATAATCAGGGTGACGGTATTTTTGTGTAACAGATTGCCCCCTAAAGTGCGAAGTCTGTAGTATATGAGGATTTTTCATTTATCATATAGGAAGAGTGAAGTGCTTTATCATTTCAAGGATCATCTTGTGGAGAGCCCAGTTGGAACCTGTAAAAACATTCAATGCAAAATATATATATGAGATCATATCATCACTGAGGTAAGCATTCCCATACTCAGATAAAAACTGACTAAGAGACTGAAACTGACTAGAAGACTAACTACTGCTCTGATATAGGAATGATCTCGTAACACATCATAAATACAGACACATGTGGACACAGTATGGGCGCAACCATCTGTTTATGAATAGTCCATAAATAATGAATACAAAATTCCTCGCAACCTGGATGGTGGAAACTAGATCCAGGGTCTTCATTTCTATGTCCCGAAACAGTACGATTCTATCCATGCGATTGAATGTGTCGAAGTCGAACATGGTAGAAACCGCTTGATTACCAGTCAATGATGTAAACTGTTAACAAGCGTGAGAGAAACCACCAATAATGACAATGGCTCTCAAAGTACTCAGCACAATCCATGAAATGTGATGAGATGTGTTGATGTCGAACATGTCATGGAATCCTTTGATCGAAAGTCAATGATGTAAATTGTCGTCAAAGGCGAGAAACCTGCCATTGAGGCATGCAGATCTCAAGGTACTGACGATTCCTACATCATATTTCTAGATAATGAGTCGGAGTCGATAGAAAGCGATCCGTCGTAAGCAAGCTCACAACACAAAATCATAGATCAAGTTGAAGAAATTTAGTTGCAAGGACTGACCCAGGGATGGTCAAGATGGCTGACAGACATTTTGCAGATGAATGGTTTATTTGCACTGATCTCTTGAACACATAACGGCACGACAGATGGTTTGGCAATGATTGACCCAAAGTTAATACCCAAAAACCAGCTGAAGAATTTTAATATGGTTTGATCAACTGTTAGGTAAAGGATTTCCCAACGCAGGTGAATGAAAGTGTCGTGTTCAAGAGTGGTTATAAAGTATGACAAACAGACTCACTTTTCTCTCTTTTCCCCCACCATTTCTGGCAAGTACAAGTACCTCTTTATTTTTTACAAGCTTGAGGAGGATAACATATGCTTGATTATAAGCTCACCCTTCGGGTGAGTCCAACTTAGTTTA
>APFE030226907.1:366812-403121 GCA_000404065.3 Pinus taeda | reverse complement strand
GGTCTCCTAAGTATGAACTTCAATATCCCTGAAGACACCCTTTGAAGATTAACCTTGGAAAATGCCCTTTTTTCATTAGCGCGGGTCCACAGTGTCTAACCCACGCCAATGGCTCAATTCCTACAAATAGGGCGCACCCACAGACGCGCTGTCACAGAACAAAGCTCGCGCCACACAAAATCGGTCATGATTTTTGGCCAACGCACACTGAAGTGTTTTTTCCTCCATTACTCATGCAGTTCCCTGAGGAAAAATCCCATGGATACGATCGAGTGTCGTCTTTTTCATCCATGACAACTTAGGGACAATGCCAAATCTTCGGTAGGTGTCCGGATACGATGAATACTTCCACCTCTTCCATCCATAAATGCCTGTCACCTCACATTGAACAGGCTAGTGCTAATGATAGTGTCAGAGTGTTGGGGTTTTGAGTAAGCTAAGATTATGCTAAATTGATAGTGAGAGCCGAAAGAGAGGTTATGCTGCCAGATTGTTGAGAGAGGAAGTGACTTTGCAAGACATGTTGGACTGCTGACCCAGATGGAGGAGATTTGCAGCGTCAAGCCTTTATTGGTTGTAATTCTTCTCTTTTTCTATTGAATAATGAGCAACTGTTATTATGGTTCCACTCACATGTTCTTCTGGTAATATTTGAGTTATATCCTGCTTGACTGATATATAATTGTATGATATTGGATTTTACGCTTGTTTTGGGTTGTTCTTCATTTGTGCAGGTGTCCATGCATGGAGCGCAAGGATAGTGACCAGCCAAAGCTAAAGGACAGGAACGACACTTCTCCCATAGAAAATAGCGTTGGATCCCAGGTTGGTCTTTCTGATTTACTTTTAAATTATGTAATTAGGAACTTGCATGCAGTGTGTATGATTGTTGCTAGACCCCTGTGGGGCTAGTGGGATCGCCTCTGTCCACAGAGGGGATTTACCTCCACAACATGGAGCAAATCACAACTTTATGAGTGAGGATACTACGAGAAGTATTGGGCTGAAGTTTGTACCAGTGCAGGCACAAATGAAGACAGTGAATTCTCCTCCAAACTCTGTGATTGGTGTAGTTGAAAAGGTGGATGTGACACTTGGTGAATGGACAGGGAAATTCGATTTCACTGTGGTGCGGATAGATGACTATGAAGTTGTATTGGGTATAGAATTCATGAAGGAATTTGATGCGATGATTGTTTCCCATATGAAGAAACTATACATTTACGACGGATGAGAGGATGTACCCATTGGTGTACCGACCGTGGGAGTAACTAAGCCCGAGCGTAAGCTAACAACGATGAGTATGGAGAATGGAAAGAAAGATGAAGAGATCTATAAGCGGTTGTCTATTGCAGAGGCAAAGCTTATGGAGCAGTCACAGGTTATCAGGGCAATGTCAGATAGCATATTGGATCTATCTAAGAGGCTGAAAGCAGTGGAGGATGATGATGATGAACAGCATGTGAGGTCGAATGTTCAGATGGAGGATCGGGAGGCATACTTGCAGATAATGGAAGTGGAGGATCTGGATAGGTGGATTGAGTTGATAAGTGAGGGAGAGCCTTCAGGCTCTGCTCCCTCCTCATCATCTTAAACTATCATGGAGCATGAGGCTCATTGTTAGCTGCTCATGGCAATGAGTCTCTAAACACTTTGAGCAGGAATCTAGGGGTGAGATGACATAGGTTGACAAGTAGCATGCAATGGATAGTCATGACGATGTGGGGCATGAGTTCTTGTGGAGGCGATGCATGGTTGGATTAGCTACCCAACTAATCACCTACATGAGGGGTACCAGCACATGATTCCTTGCATAATAGTGGCATATCTATGGCATGGAACAGGTTGAGTAGTGGACATCTGGATTACCCATATACAGAGTTGTGTGGATGATATCTTGGTGACAGATGGTTGTTGGGATGGATATTGGGTGAATACCTTCCTCTCTAAGAGGGAGTGTTAGTTTTTGCAACATCAAATGGTGTTCTACTCTTGAATTTGGTTAAAGATGTTAGGAAACACTATAACTCTAAAACCTAGAAATCGTTTTTGGAAAATCCACATAGAAGCAACACAGTTAAGTTAATTAGTGAGTAATTAATTTTTTCCTATGTCTAACTTAGGGAAAATGATTTATTAATAGTAATTAATTGGTAAAGGTGGGATTTCTCTAAAAACTCACACGGATCAAATCATAAATGATATTATTCTATAAGGACTTAATCGTGGTCGTTGATGATCTAATTGGAGATTATAAGAGGAGCTTGACGAGGTTGAGGAGGAACACAATTGAGGAAGAGTTCCTTGGCATAGATCGAGTTTCCCATTTGTAGTGATTCAACAGGGGGAAGTTCGAGTCAAAGAGGGGACACAAAGTCAGTGAGGGGCAGAGACAGTGATTGTAGAGGAGATTCCAGTTCCAGAGAGTCAACTACAAGAGGGCCAAGTTTTCCTCAGTGAGTTTATGCAGGGACTTCGCAGGCAGCTTCAAAGAAGGAGTTCGATTCAACTAGAGTGAGGGTCGCGTCAATTGCTGGAGGCCAGGAGAAATTTTGTAAGGGCCAACAAGTAATTCTTAAAGGTTGATTTGGGTTGGACGTCTTGAAAAGAGGATCTTATAGGTAGTGCATGTGAGGGGCTACGCAACATTGGCACAGAGGTTGATGTAGGGGTTTCAAGCAGCGCAGTTTGTGCCAGATTTGGAGCTAGATCAGTGTTGGGTGAGGAAATATTTGTCTCACTAATTTTTGTGGCCAGTTTATCATGTAGAGGATTGTTAGTTTTGGGCATGTGGAGGTTGTACTCATAATTTCAGTGTTGCATAATAATAAAACCATCAGTTGTTGCACCAGTTTTCCCGCGTTGGGTTCTTCTAGGGACAATTGTCCAAAAATAACTGTGTCAATTTTATTATGTGTGTGCTATCATTTTCTCAGTTTCTAGGTTATTTCCGCAACGTATTTTATGTGTGAAAATTTTTGGTGTGATTTATTCGTTATTTTTTACGACAAAATAAACTGCATAATTTAATTAGTGAGAAGAATAAATTTCTAGTTGCTACATGTAAGGAAATTTTCACAATGCTAAAATTAGTAATGCCACTCATGTTGCTAATCTATGCTTTATGGAAGTTGTAAGATTACATGGAATTCCAAAAAGTATCGTCTTGATCAAGACATCAAATTTTTGGAACATTTTTGAAGAAGATTGTGGAGGAAACTGGGCACATAATTGAACTTTAGTTCAGTATACTACCAACAAACAAGTGGTCAAACAGAAGTGGTGAATAAAAATATTTTGCGCAGTTTGGTTGGAGATCATCCCAAGCTGTGGGATCAAGTCTTGGCTCAAGTTGAGTTTGCTTATAATGACACTCCAGACAGAAGCACAGGGAAAAGTCCTTTTTATATTTCATATGGGATTCACCCAAGAGGAGTGCATGAGCTCAGAAATTTAGGAAGAACAAAGAAGAGAAGTGCAATAGGTGAAGACTTCACTATAGCCATTCAAGAAATTCATGATCAATTAAAACAAAATCTTCATGACAATATCCTCAAGTATAAAAGAAAGGTAGATCTCTAGAGGAATGAGCAGAACTTTGAAGTGGGAGATTTGGTGTTGGCAAATTGGCATAAGGAAAGGTTTCCAAGGGGAGAGTACAACAAACTAAAGTTAAAGAAAATAGGGCCTTGCAGAATTTTGAGAAAATTTTCTACTAATGTTTATGAAATTGAGTTGCCACTTGGAATTGGAATCTCACCCATCTTCAATGTAGTAGACATGTATAAATACCAACCTGAAACATAAAAATCAACAAGTGATAATCAATAGCTAGTCCAATGGAATAAACAATTGCCCACAATAGAACCTATGCAACCTAGAAAAAAAGATCTGGACAAGTGATTGATAAAAAGGACCAAGGTCAAAGAGTATTTTCAATACTTGATGAAATGGAAACATCATCCAGTTGCAAATGCAACTTGGGTAACTGCCACACTTACAAAAATGTGGCAAACCCATTAAATAACTCATGGCCAGGAGCCCATGAACTTGAACTCTTTGTTTTGTGGGAGCATGATGTCGGGGCATGCGAAAATATTTTCAAATTGACCGAGAGGTAAAAACATTTCACGAGGGGTTGGTTCCTCAATTTTACGGATTTGTTAGGATTAGGATTTGTTTATTTCTATCATGTAGGGAGGGAAGGAGGGAGGGGGAGTACAGGGAATGGGAAAGAGGGGAAGAGGATGGGAGGGAGGGGGAAGGTATGGGTAGGGAGTGGTGGAAAATGAGTGAGGTGGAGGGGAGGGTATACTTGAGAGGGAGAGTTTTGGTGAAGGGGAGAGGTGGGAAGAGAGTGAGGAAAGGAGCATGTGAGGAAAGTTGAGGAAAGGAGTGGGTGAGAGTGGGAGAGGATGGGAGGGAAGGGGAAGGTATGGTTAGGGAGTGAGGAAAAGGAGTAAGGTGGAGGGGAAGGTATACTTGAGAGGGAGAGTTTTAGTGAAGGGGAGGGGTGGAAAAAGAGGTAGGGAAGGAGTAGGTGTGGGAAAGGGATGAAAGGAGTGGGTTAGGGGAGGAGAGAGGAGGCAATGGGTAAGGGGAAATGATAGGCGAGGGGGAGGAGGGGGAAAGGTATGAGTGAGGGGACATGTATAAGGGGGGGAGTGGGGCCAATGGGAGGGAGGTGGAGGGGAAGGTAATGGTGAGAGGGAGGGAGTGGGGTTAGGGTGAGGGATGGGGAATGAGGGAGAGAGGTAGTGGAGGGGAGTTACGTAAAGGGAGGTATCACGGATGGAGTATGGGGTGTGAAGAGAAAGGAAGGAAGGGAAGTGAAAGGTAGGCGAGTGGGATGGAGGGTGAGGGGAGAGCGAGGAGAGAGGTAGGGGGAAGGTCAAAGAAGGAATAGGGTGTGAGAAGTTTGAGCTAGAGAGGAGATGGAAATTCAATGAGTGGTAGAGATAGTGATTCTAGAAGAGATTCCTATTCTGGAGACTCATTTACAAGAGGATTGAGTTTTCCTTAGTGAGGTTACGCAGGGATTGCGTAGAGAACTTCAGAGGAGGAGTTTGATTCAGCTAGAGTAAGGGTCGATTCAGTTGTTGGATGCTGGGAGAAATTTTGGAAGGGCCAATGAGTGAATTTTAAAGGATGAGTTGGGTTGGATGTCTTTATCAGAGGAGCTTTCACGCAGTCTGTGTGAGGGACTATGTAGAGGCTAATGCAGGGATTTCGAGCAGCCCTGTTTTTGCCAGATTTGGAGTTGGATCAATGTTGAGTGAGGCAAGATTTGTCACACTAATTTTTGTGGCCAATTTATCTTGTATAGGATTTCCAATATTGGGCATCCGGAGATTGTCCTCAGAATTTCACTCTTGCATAATAATAAAACCCTCAGCTTTCACACTGGTTTTCTCGCATTAGATTTTTCCTAGGACAATTGCCCAAAAATAATGGTGTCAATTTTCTTATATGTGTGCTAGCATTTTCTTAGTTTCCAAATTATTTCCATAACATTTTTTTTTTTAATTTCATTGCGATTTATTCATTATTTTGTCGTAACAAAATAAACTACATAATTTAACCAGTTAAAAGAATAGATTTTCAGTTGTTGCAATTTAAGGAATTTTTCACATGGTATTATACCAAGTTTAATATATCAAAGTCTCAGACATCAAGAGGGAGAAATTTCATATTTCATGGGGTGTTTGAGGGAAATTCTTCAAGGTCTGCGCAGAAGGCCAACCAGGCAGTTCGAATTGTTGGACAAGGGTTTGATTTTCCAGTTGCAAAATGCAAGAAGAGTTTGATTTGTCCAATAGCAGTTCCAGTAGCTTGTGGTGGAGCTGGGAAATAGTTTAGATGAGAATATCAAATATTTCGTTGAGAAGATCTGGGTATAGTGATTTTGCAACAATTTTTGCAATAACAGATCAATGCCAAGTGGAAGAGAAAAAAACATACAAGGTGGAACTTACAGTTTTCTCAGAGGAGGAAATTCCAATTTTTAGGAGGAAATTCTAGATTTCTAGTTGCAGTAAGTCTTGCAAGTTTTCCAAAGTAGTCGATTCGAGTTGTAGAGATTGTAGATCGTGTGTCAGTTCCCAGAGAAGGACATTCAAAAGTCTGAGAAAGTATTCTAGTGAGCAGCTAAAGGCGGTACATTGTTCAGAGAAGGACATTTGGAGGAAAACAAGAGTAGATCTACACATTCCTCAAGGAGTGTGAGTATCAACAACATGGTCATAAGGAAGCGAGGGAGCTTCTTGATTTATTTCCCAATTTTTGCGTTTTGCAGATATTGCATATTGTTAGAGGAGGTTGTATGAGTTAGCCAAAATGGAGATCTAGGCAACAAAAAGACTTTAAGATAGGCGTAAGAGGAATTCTGAGTTATCCAGTGCAAGTTGAAAAATAAATGAAGGTCCCAACCAGGGACTAGGCTTGAAAGGAGATAGAATGGCATAGGATCCAAGAGGAGTAGTATGAGACTCCAGTGTGCCAGATGAGCAGGGTCCAGTGTAGTTGCAACAAGGAGATCAGTTAGATTATTTCCAAATTGTTGCAATAGGACCATCACCTTTGCTACAAGATCCCACAGTATTACAGTAGTAGGATTCAGTGTCAGCAGAACTAGTTGTAGTCAGTACATTTGAGACAGTTGCAGTGCTAGTTGCAGTGACATGGGTAGTGTGAATTTCCCAGTTGAAATGACACGGTTAGTGTGAATTTCCCAGTTGCAGTTCGAGCAAGAAGATTCCTAACACAGAGCTACACAGTCCAATTTCTAGTGCCGATGGATAATATGAGTTGTTAGGAGGGAGCAGAGACATTTATCATAAGGAGATCAAGCCTTAGAGGGAGTCTAGTCTCAAAGGGGACAGTCCTATGGAAGCTAGCGCTTTAGGTTCTAGAGAGATCAGACTCATTATTGCAGTAGTTGCAGCAATAGTGCAGAGATAGCAGTAGAGTAGTAGCAATGACAATATGAGTAGATTAGACTTTAGAGCTGCATAGAGTTGGGCAACGTCTATTGAGGTAACAATGGGTGGAGTTTCCTATTGGATAAATACCCTTGCTATAGGGCCCCACAATATTCAATAGCAGTTGGATCAGTATCAAATGGCACAGTTAGTTCTTGAGGGATATTTGCAGTACTAGTTGCAGTCAGATGCTAAGTAACACAGTGTAGTAGCAGTGCAAACAAACTCAATGGATATTGCAGATATTGGTAGTAGTCAGTGACTCAGGGGACAGTTGTAGTCCATAAATACAGTTGATTCAGTACTTTTTTATTTCAATTGCAGCAGCAGAAACAACATGAGATCAATTGCAGTGTAGTGGCAGATTAGGTAGTAGTACAATTATATAGTGTAGTGTCAACAATAGCACAGATGTAGTATTCTTAGTGTTACGTAGTAGTTGGTGGGCAATGACAGGTTGTCACAGTTGTAAGTTGTCAACAGTGTTTATGGAGTATGTTATGGAGATTGGGTGAACACCTTACTCTCTAAGAGGAAGTGTTAGTTTTTGCAGCATCAAATGGTGTTCTACTCTTGACTTTGGTTAGAGAGGTTAGGAAACATTGTAACTCTAAAACCTAGAAATCGGTTTTGGAAAATCCACCTAGAAGCAACACAATTAAGTTAATTAGTCATTAATTAATTTTTTCCTAGGTCTAACTTAGGGAAAATGATTAATTAATAGTAATTAATTGATAAAGGTGGTATTTCTCTAAAAACTCACACCGATCAACTCATAAATGATATTATTTTATAAGGACTTAATCGTGGTCATTGGTGATCCAACTGGAGATTATAAGGGGAGGTTGATGGGGTTGAGGAGGAACACAATTGAGAACGAGTTCCTTGGCAAAGATCAATTTTCCCAGTTGTAGTGATTCAATAGGGGGACGTTCGAGTCAAAGAGGGGACACAAAGTCAGTGAGGGGAAGAGACAATGATTCTAGAGGAGATTCCAGTTCCAAAGACTAAGTTACAAGAGGGCCGAGTTTTCCTTAGTGAGGTTACACAAGGACTTCATAGACAGCGTCAAAGAAGGAGTTTGATTCAACTGGAGTCAGGGTCGTGTCAGTTGCTGGAGGTTAGGAGAAACTTTGTAAGGGCCAACAAGTAATTCTTAGAGGTTGATTTGGGTTGGACGTCTTGATAAGAGGATCTTCTAGCTAGTGCATGTGAGGGGCTATGCAACATTGGCACAGAGGTTGATGTAGGGGTTTCGAGCAACCCAGTTTGTGCCATATTTGGAGCTGGATCAATGTTGGGTGAGGCAATATTTGTCTCACTTATTTTTGTGGCCAGTTTATCATGTAGAGGATTGTTAGTTTTGAGCATGTAGAGGTTGTACTCATAATGTCATTGTTGCAGAATAATAAAACCCTCAGTTGTTGCACCAATTTTCCCACATTGGGTTCTTCCGAAAATAATCGTGTCAATTTTATTGTGTGTGTGCTATCATTTTCTCAGTTTCCAATTTATTTCTGCAACGTATTTTATGTGTGAAATTTTGTGGTGTAATTTATTCGTTATTTTGTTATGACAAAATAAACTGCATAGTTTAATTAGCCAGAAGAATAAATTTATAGTTGCTACAATTTAAGGAAATTTTCACATTGATAAAACTAGTAATGCCACTCATGTTGCTAATCTATTCTTTAGGGAAGTTGTAAGATTACATGGAATTCCCAAAAGTAGCGGCTTTGATCAAGACATCATATTTTTGGGACATTTCTGAAGAACATTGTGGAGGAAACTGGGCACATAATTGAACTTTAGTTTAGCATACTACCCACAAACGGGTGGTCAAACTGAAGTGGTGAATAAAATTTTAGGCAATATTTTGCACAGTTTCGTTAGAGATCATCCCAAGCTATGGGATCAAGTCTTGGCTCAAGTTGAGTCTACTTATAATGACACTCCAAATAGAAGCACAAGGAAAAGTCCTTTTTAGATTGCATATGGGATGCACCCAAGAGGAGTGCATGAGCTCAGAAATTTAGGAAGAATAGAGAAGAGAAGTGCAATAGGTGAAGACTACCACACTTGGGTAACTACCACACTTACAAAAAAGTGGCAAACCCATTAAAGAACTCATGGCCAGGAGCCCATGAGCTTGAACTCTTTGTTTTGTGGGAGCATGATGTCGAGGCATGTGAAAATCTTTTCAAATTGACCGAGAGGTAAAACAAAATCACAAGGAGTTGGTTCCTTAGTTTTACGAAATTGTTAGGATTAGGATTTGTTTAGTTCTATCATGTAATTAGTTAATTTGAGTATGTTGTTGCAAATGTTATGGAAATTGTTAAGTTTTTTATATTTTTCATATTTTAATGCGATGGGATCCAACCAAATCCAACTTTGTTGGATCCAGATCATATTTGAATCGATATCCTTGTAAATTTGGTATAATAATAATATCCAAATTCGTGAGATAAGGATCATCCATGAGTCTCTTGAGTGCGCATTGAATTTTTTAGTCAATCCTTTATGATGGGTTTCAAATCCATTCTATGTTCTTTTGTGAGTGTTGTAATAGATGGCAATTAAATCTTACAGAGGATTGTAAATGCAATCTCACAGGTTATCTAATTAATTATATTTTACTTACACTTAGCATAGAAGTAGTAACGAATATTTAAAATTCCCCTTTGGAAATACAATGATCCTTCCTTTAATTTCTTTTAATTTTGATGAAGTTCTCAGTGAGGACTTTCGTGAAATAATTTGTAACATTAATAATGTAGGTGTATTTATGTTTGTTTAGGCTAAAAGAAACCAAGGCATAATGCTATATGTGTTGGGCACCAAATCGGGCTATCTTTCTGTTGCATTTCCATCCCTCTTTTTGTCCTTTTTGCACTTATTCATCTGTATTTACTATGCTAAATCCGCAAGGTAATTACCCCTTTCCTATCTATTGGAATATTTTATTAATGAAGTAAAGTCACGGGGTTTTGCCTATTCACGGCACTAAAACGCATGTTTGATTGCAGCTTCCAGAGAACAGGTACCGATATTTCAGTGTCCCGTAGAAGATCCGCAATTCACAGCAACGACCAGCCATAAGGAAGCAGTGTAGCCGGAGTCGCAGATGTCCCTGAACTATTCTTCGACCATTCTCTAATTTTGTTCATCCGGTGTTGGTGTCGTTCTGAACCGATGTATATTTGTGGGTATACAGTTACCAGGTTTTGGGGAAGGATGTTGTTCTCCTTCGCTTTGTATAAAAGACAGGTTATTCCTATAGAAGAGGGACTCCCCACCGATATTGTAATAGTTTTCTTCCAGTTAATAATATATCACTCCTTTTGCTGCTCCACTCTTCACTATTGCCCTGATCAAAGTTGGGCCAGCTCTTCTGATTAGGTGCTGCGTAGTTTTTGTTGTGTCATTTATCATTTCATGGTTGTTGTTGCAGATTGTTATTTCTTGTAATTTCTTTTCTTGAGTACTACAGATAAATTCAGTTTTATGGAAATCCTTTGAGTATTAATCACGAACCCTTGTTCAGTGACAGACGGTAATCTTGCCCCTGCATATACTTTGCCTGTTGCCTTGAAAAGGATATGCACCTGGATTGATAAATTAATGTAGGAAAAAGGGTGAATAAATTATTCATACCTGGACCCCAACATTTTGGCGCTGTTGCCAGGGAGGCTAACAAGGTGTAAGACATGATCCGGACCAACCAGAGGGTTAATCTCTCGTCCTGGGGAGAGAACAAGTTTTCTCACTCTGCTCCAGGTCCTGAGCGTAGGTGTTTATTTTTGCTTGTTTTTATTTGCCTTCCTGTTTTCATAGGGACTGGCCTCTTGTCCTAGGGAGGGAGGAGTCTTTTGACGCCCTACTCTAGGCCCTGAGTTAGATTTATTTTTCAAACCCTTTTGTGTTTGAATTTCGGGAAACCCTATCTTTTACCCTAGGGAGGGAGGAGTCTTTTCATGCCCTACTTCAGACTTGGAAGTATTAGGTCTTCTCGGAGGTGTGTTTTTGTTTCTGTTTCTTGTCTTGGGGAGGGAGGAGTCATTTAACGCCCTGCTCCAGGCCTTGAACCGTAGATTCCTATTTATTTTCTGTTAGTTGTCTCTCTTTTCATAAGCTCTTTTGTCTTGGGGAAAGAATGGTCCTTTGACACCTTGCTTCAAGTCTAAAGCATTGTAAGTTGACACCAAGACCTTCTGTAATATCAATATTTGTATGAACAAAGAACCAAATAAGAGGGGCAGAGGGAGAGCCCCAAAGAAGGGAGGACCAGATTTGGGAAGAAAGACTTACATCCAGCAAATTATAGCAAAAGTTGAATCAGAAGCATCCTCTCATGCAGCCGTGAGACCAGGTGCATGGAGAATAAAATCTGAGGGACAATTGGTGGATCAACCTGTGCCATCCACAGTATTCTTGAGCGATTCGACAGAGCAACCCCTTCCAGCAGTTGAAGAGACATCCAACAGTATACCTGACTAGGGGAACCCTAGGCTAGTACTAGAAAGAGAAGAGGTTGCAAGCAGAACATCGATAGGGTCAAGCCACTCCAGCAAGGGAAAGGAGGTCATAGCCGAGGGATCAAGTCATCAGGACGCAGGAGAAGGAAATGTAGCGGCACTGGCATCACCAAGGGACCAGGGAAGTGCCGTCAAATCGACTCGAACTTGAGTGGTAAGGAACCCTCGGCCATATTCTACAGAGCCTGTTGAAATACCCAGTGGTTATTAGAGGATATTTATGGCACCTACAACCTCCACTATCGATTTTCCAAACGGAGATCTGGGAGCTAGCGTGCCCACAAAGCCCATTCCATTATCAGCCTTACCAAGCTTTCACGAGCTTGTTTTAGAAGACCTCGACACGTTTTTGTTCGAGTTTGACATAGTGTGTTGGGGGTATGACTACATGACGAATGCCCAGAAGTTAAAAATTTTCCCTACCACACTAAAAGGGACAACTCTACGATGGTTTATGGGCCTTAGAGGAAGTTCTACTTCCACATGGAATGATATGCGAACAACGTTCCTGGAAAAATACCAGGATTACTGCAAATCCCGGAACATCAAAGAGGAAATTTTTAAGTTCACACAAAAAGAAGACAAGAACTTGGAAGACTATGTGGAACGATTTAAGTACACATTACAGAGATCAGGTCACTCCGACCTGGATAAGGATATTTTGAAAATTATCCTCCTCTGGGATTTTCATGAGGACTCTCTGGAATTGTTGAACATCATAGGAAAGGGAGATATATCGAAGGAAAGCTTTGACATTATCTGTGAACTATGCATCCAGTGCTCGAGTGGACTCGCAAGAAACAGATAAGGGATTCGCTTAGCAAGGGCATCTGGCGGGGGTGTTATGAAGGTAGAAATCGGAAACCTGCTGGACAACCTAAGAACCGATATCCTGAGTACTCTGTCAACACAGATGGACACGCTACAAGTGAAATAGAAGTAGCTGGAATTGGATAGGGCCATGGCTATATTCTGCCCAAAGTGCATAAAGAAGCATCCAAAGAGGTAATTTCCATTGAACTCCATAGAGGAATGTGCAATCTGTGAATTAAATCATGCAACAAGCTCATGCCCCTCCTTGCCAGGTCTGAAAGCAATGTTTCAAGGGACAGGAGAAGACATGGAGCAGTTGTACCTCATGGGGTCTAAAAAGCCATGGCAGCCTCGACCACCAATGGGAAATCAAGTATGTACTCGAAACCATCTCAATATTTCAGTAATTTCAATATGAATCCTCAGTCCATGCCCTATCCACCCATGTGGCCATTATACCAGTTTTCACCTTGGCAGCAGTGGAGCCCTCAAGCTAGTTTGAGCTCCCCATGGGCTCCAACTTGGCGAGGACCTTCTCCTGGGCAGTTTCCTCAGCCGATGCCATAACAGCAACTCCAACTGCCCTCTAATGTGCCTCCTAGTAGTCAAGTTGTTTGTCCCCAACTTCCCATCCAACCTAACTTGAATCCTAATAATAAAGGAGTTCATCAAACCAACACTCTCAGCCTACCTTCGTATAGCATTTCCACCGCAGAATTGTATGAAATGAATTTATGATTAGGACGGACAGTCGATGCTCAACCTCCACCAGTTATCATTGAACAACTTGATAGTGAGGGTAAAGAATCAGAATTAATTAACAAGGAACCAAAACAAATTGGTAGAAATCAGGCGCCTCCTGCAAAACAACATCAAGCTGAACCACCCTATCCAGAAAGATTGACTTTGAGTAAATGAAGCCCTCAGGCTGAATTCGACTTATTAGGTGAATTACAGAACTTATTTGTCAAAATTCCCCTATTACAAGCTATGAAGGATGTACTGATATATGCAAAGACTCCTAGGGAATATTGTTCAAAGAAGCCTACAAAGAAATCCAAAGACCCCCTTACTATTCACATCATGGGAAAATTATCACATTTTATGATGGGAAAGTCAATGCCTGTAAAGTATGGAGATCCAAGGAACCCAATTCTGATAGTGCAAATTAATGGGATAGAAATTCCGAATGTGCTGGTAGATCTGGGTGTTGCCATCAATGTTATCACCACTAAAACCATGCATACATTAGGTCTTCGTAACTTGAAGCGCACACCTACAGTGTTAGAACTGGCAAGTCGATCTACAGTAAAAGCAGTAGGAAAGTTAGAAGATGTAACAATTTCAGTGGATTCATGGCACTACCCCATAGATTTCCTAGTATTACACATGCAACCTTCAATCAGCGGCCATCCCTTGATTTTAGGTAGGTCGGGGTTGGCTACTGCAGATGCTTACATTGGGTGCCATTCAAGGCACATGGTCATTTCAAATGGGCACAACACTAAGAATTTATTGTTATACCCACCTGCAGAACCAAACCCATCCACAAAACCAGTAGGTAGCAAGAAAATCTTATCCAAGAAGGAACCTGAATCAGAAAATGAGGAATTAAGACCAGTCTTTACTATTGGACATGCCCTCCAGTTAAAAATGGAATTGGAGGATGATGTAATCACCTCCATTTTGAATGATCCTTGTTCTATTTCAAAACCAAATCAACAAATCCTAGAATCCATCTTTAGCTGTGAAACATAGGAAACTATTGAAACATCAGAGGGATCTGAGGAGCTACCCGTAGCTGCACCCCATGGAAGTATCCCAGTGGAATTAGAACTAGGAAATACCCTGAACATTAACCCAGACCTATCAGAATCCCAGAAGAAACAACTTTTAGATGTCCTTCGGAAACATAAAGAAGCCTTCGCCTGGGATTACTCAGACATGAAGGGGATTCTTGTTAATTTATGTACCCACCATATATATATTAAGGAAGATTGTTGTCCTGTGAGACAGCCTCAGAGAAGGATGAACCCTGCATTGTTGTTAAACAAGAACTTCAGAAATTACTGGACGTAGGTTTTATTTACCCCATTTCAGACAGCCAATGGGTTTCTCCATTAGTAATGGTCCCTAAGAAAAATGGTAAATGACGAATATGCATGGATTATAGAGAATTAAAAAAGGCAACGCAAAAAGACCATTTTCCTTTACCATTTATTGACCAAGTTTTGGACACGTTGGCTGGTAAAAAAAAATTCTCATTCCTAGACAGATTTAGTGGGTATAACCAGATCCAGATAGCTCCTGAAGATCAGGACAAAACTACTTTCACGTGCCCCTGGGGAACATTCGCATACTGGGTTCTTCCTTTTGGCCTGTGTAATGCACTTGCAACGTTCCAAAGGGCAATTTTGGGGATCTTCTCTAATTTTGTGGACAATAGTGTTGAAATTTACATGGAAGACTTTACTCCATACGGGGATTCATTTGTAGAAGGGTTGAGAAATTTAGAGAAAATTCTTGAAAGGTGCATACAGGCGCGTGTATCCTTAAGTATAGTAAAGTGCCATATGATGATGGAGGAAGGAATTGTTCTGGGACATTTGCTCTCGACTGAAGGAATTTGGATGGACCCAGCTAAAATAAAGGTAATTCTACACTTTCTAATACCCAAAACACCCACGTAGGTACGCAGCTTTATTGGCTATGCCAGTTATTACAGGCGCTTTATAGAAAATTTTGCTAAAGTAGCACATCCACTTTTTCAATTGCTGACAAAAGATGCATATTTTGTGTGGACAGAGGAATGTGATGTAGCCTTCACGAAAATCAAGGAATTGGTTTGTAGCACTCCAATCCTTAGAGAGCCAGACTGGGCATTACCATTCCATATTCACACGGATGCTTCCCAGATAGCGATTGGTGTAGTATTGGGATAGCAAGAGGACAGGGTACCATATGCAGTTTACTATGTTAGTAAGAATTTGGCCCCTACTGAATTAAATTACATAGTGACTGAAAAAGAGTTCCTTGCTGTCATCTACGCCATCAACAAATTCTGGCATTACATTACTGGGTATCCTACCTTTGGACATACTGATCATGTAGCTATTAGGTATTTAATGAATAAACCTATTACTCCTGGTCGCATTACAAGATGGATTTTGCTACTACAATAATTTGACATTACGATAGTAGATAAAGCAGGGAAGGACAATGTGGCTGCTGATTTCCTGTCTAGGATAGAAATGATGGTAAGAATACACCGATTGAATATAATTTTCTAGATGAACATCTTTTTTCAGTTTCTTCTAACACTTAGTGGTATGCAGATATTGCTAACTATCTTGCTATAGGGAAGGTGCCTTGTCATTTGTCATATAAGGATCAAAGGAAGATTATTCATCATAGTACCTGATATTCATGGATGGAAGGGTATCTCTTTCATACAAGGGTTGATCAACATATTTGGCGTTGTGTGGCAGAGGATGACATCTATGAGATATTAAAGGCCGCCCATGACGGACCCTATGGAGGACATTTTGTAGATAAGAGAACAGGCCACAAAGTGCTGCATATGGAATACTATTGGCCTTCCATCTTTCGTGATGCTCGGGATTATGTCCATAGATGTGATAGCTTCCAACAGATGGGACAACCTGAGAAAGTAGATGAAATGCCTCTATAGCCCCAGATAGTCCTCCAAACTTTCAAGAAATGGGCCATCGATTTTTTGAACCTTTCAACCCACCTTCTCATAAAAAAACTCACATCTTGGTCTGCACTGACTATGTGACTAAATGGGTGGAAGCCAGAGCAGTCGCAAGAGCGACAGAGCAAGTAGTGGCAGACTTTCTTTTTGAAGAAATCTTTGCTCAATATGGTACTCCAAGGGAAATTGTGTCAGATTGAGGGGCGCAGTTCACATCTCACATGATAGGGAAGTTGATGTGAAAATACGGGGTCAAACACAAAGTGACAACCCCTTATCCCTAGGTGAATGGACAGGTAGAAAGTACAAGCAAAATATTGTAAAATATCTTGACAAAAGCAGTAGAAAGTCATCGCCAGGACTGGTCACAGAAACTTCCAGAAGCTTTATGGGCGTATAGAACAACATGGCGGAACGCAACTAGGTTTTCTCCATTTGAGTTAGTCTATGGGAAATCCCCCTTATTTCCAGTAGAATTCGAGATCAGCACGCTCAGAACAGCTTTAGAAGTAGGCCTAGACTTATCAGAAGCACAAAAACATCGACTGGAATAGCTCAATGAGTTGGACAAGATTCGATCGGTAGTTGTCCAAAAAACTACTGTTGTTCAACAACAGAGAATGAAATGGAATGATAAATTTATCAAGAGAAAGGTGTTGCATGCAGGGGATTGGGCATTACTTTACGACTCCCAGTTTAAAGATTTCAAAGGCAAGCTTCGCACTCGTTGGATGGGACCGTATGAAGCGGACGCAGTGTTTATCAATGGAACAAATAGACTAATTACAATAGATGGGAGTCATACTTCGTTCTTAGTAAATGGACACTGTCTAAAGCTATACCATCGTCCAGCCTCTAGAGATGCCTTCATCAAACATCTTTCTGATTCATCTGGTTTAATTTGTTGGTATAAAGGACACTCTCACTCTGCTCTAAAAAAAAATTAAAATTAAAATTAAAAATAAAAATAAAAATTGTTATTACTTGTTTTATTTTACAGGAATAACAAAGAAATATAGCCAGGAGAAATGTAACACTCGATGCTGTTACTCTGACGTTGTTGTTACTTGACCGGTTCTGTTAATCCGCCGGTGCTGTTACTCCGCTAGTGCTCAGTGCTATTACTCCGACATTGTTGTTACTTCGCTGGTGCTGCTACTCAGCCGTTGTTGTTACTCCATTGGTGCTGCTACTCAGCCATTGTTGTTACTCTACTGGTGTTGCTACTCAGCCATTTTTGTTACTCCATTGCTGCTATTACTCCACCGGTGCTGTTATTCTGCCACTGTTGTTACTCTACCGCTGTTGTTACTCTGCCGTTGCTGTTACTCCGACGGTGTTATTACTCCACCACTGTTGTTACTCCACCACTGCTATTACTCCACCACTGTTGTTACTCCGATGGTGTTGTTACTTCGTCGTTGTTTTTACTCCGTCGTTGTTGTTACTTCACCGCTACTATTACTCCGCTGGTGTTGTTACTCCGTCTGTCATTTTGTTGTTACTCCACCACAAGGTAGGTCCCCAGGTATGTCTCTGTTGACTTTTACAGATTTAATTAAAATATTCCAAAAGACACCAATACGTGTCATGGACGGTCGTAATTAAGTTGGGGGGACGACTGCGTACCAAAAAAAATGCATTCATATCGCACGATTCACACTAAACTAAATCTAATGTGAACAGGATTCAAAAGATTATGACGATTTCGTAATCACGACCCCAGCGCATTGGAATTCGTGTTCATACGCAAAAAGTACAACCGGTCACTTCCCCAACACGTCGCATTGAACCATTGAAAACATCCAACCATACTGCCATAACTCACCATCATTCTCTGAGATTTCTTCAGACGTACCAGTACTGATACCATCCTTTTTCCCGAGGCAACCGTGACATTATTACTGTTACCAACGGTTTGGGTCCTTGTCACTTTCCCCTACTAGCTAACTATCTTCATCATGCTGATCCCGCCTCTACATTGATGGGTGGACGGTTTGTGCGGCATAAGCCAGAGGACACAACAATAGTTCGAAACAGTCGGGAAATATGGCAAGTCTTTGAAAATGCAAGTTGGCATGTCTACTTTGATAGGTTGAGGGGGTTCAACGAGACAATTGCGGTGGAATTCACACTTAATCTGGAAGAATAAAGTTCTCGGGTCTGCGAGATAGAAGTCCCTGTTACGGAGGAAGCCATTGTAGAGGTCAGCGGGCTCCCTCAATATGGACAGAGATGGTTTTCAAGGAGAACTTCCTTCCCAGAGTTTCCTGAAGCCTTTTTGTAGGCAGGAGAAAACATTGCTCAGAAGAGGCGAGGATATGACCGAAACTCGTTACCGCATCCATGGGGAGAGGTAGCAGAGTTTGTAATAAAGTATATAACTTGCGAGGGAAGGTACTCCACTGCGTTCAAATATCATCTCTAAGTATTAGCTCACCTCTGATTCCCCCAAGTAGAGGCCTTCTCATTAAATGTGCCTTATTTCCTACTAAAGAGTCTACAATTAATGGCTCAATCTGCTCAACGGTCACAATAGGTGATGGTAGTCATTACCCACCATGGGCTGGTCCAACTACTGGTGATGAATGCAATTAGTCAGATTCCAATTCAGTGGGAGCTATTTCGGGATTCCACGGAGGAAGAGCTAGCAGCCGCTGTGGCCGCCAGGGAAGAAGAACCAGAAGCAATGGAGGCAAAATATGGAGAAGGAGATTACTATGTTGACCAAGAGGAGCTAGAGGAGGTGGAAATGGGATCCAAAGAACTTGAAGAAGAGGATGATCCTCAAGAGAGATGCAACTACGGAACTGATGGAAGATGGAGGAGTTGACATAGAGAGGCCCACTAGTACCACGGTCGAGGTTGTTCCACAAGAACCAGCCTCGACTGTGGAGCTAGCAGAGAAAATCAACAACACAACAACAACAAAAGAGGTACCACAACAAGAAAGGACAGGAGAATTGGTTGATATTGTGGCTGAAGGTACCCCACAAGAACTTCCTGCCACTGTGGAACCAACGGAGGATGACAGCCCGAATGAAGAAGAGGTCGTGGCTGCCTTGACCATAGAACCAATGGAAGAGGACAAACCAGGACGAGAAGAGATTGAAGCTGGGAGAACCATGGAAACTATAGAGGAATTTCTAGGAGAACTAGGGCATGAGGTTGGTGCTACTCCGCAAGAACCAACGTCAACCTCGGGACCAAACACTGTACAAGCAAGGAACGTGACCCGGAATAGAATTGTCGAAGGCCAAAATGAAGATCCCCACCAATTTTCCTTTTTCTCTTCTATTCCAAGAGGAGAGAGGGTATCTCATTCCCCCCGGCGCATAGAAGAAGATATCACCGTTCCCCCTACTTTGAAATTTGACGAATCGATTAGAAGAAGAGGTGTCGAAGGATTGATGATTGAGGACTCCCAACATGACCCTTTTGAAGGACAACTCGGAGAAAAGGAGCCTAAAACATCACAAATACCATAAAGGGCACCACCGATCGTAGTGATCACACAACAAAAGGAAGTAGATGTTGGCGAAGCGGAGGGACCAAGCGAAGCAGAGGGACCAAGCGAAGCGGTCTTAACAAATGAGCTAGTGGTAAGCCCGAGCGAGAAGGCCGTAACACAAGAAATAATTGAGGAAGAATGAAAAATGGAAGGAAACCCAGCAGTCGGCGTAGCAGAAGCTTTCCCGAGGGATTTACCTCCAGCTGAACCAATTGCAGAAGCTGAAAAGGTTTTGGTTAAGCAAGAATGGGTGGAGTTGTGTGAACAATGAAGACTACTTGTCAAACAAAAATACCAGCTACAATTCAGATAAACAATGCGGCTCAAGACATAGGTTAGGAAGTTGAGAAAACAAGTACATAAATTGCAGAAGCAGGTGAATAAATACAAGCGGCAGGCCAAAAAGTCCCAAGCCACAGTAGTTGAAGCAGGGACTCAGGTGGACCAGATAGCCACAACTTCTGCTTCCACTCAAAAACGAGCCTCCACAACCATTTTTGAATATGTGGAGCATATAGATGTCATGAGGTTGAGGCATGCGAAGCAACAGCTCAAGATGGAGCAACTAGAAAAGCAAGTGGCAGAATTGAAAGCTGATAAAGAGCAGATGTTTAACTTAACACAAGAGGTGATGGCATGTCATCCCTTGCTTCTTGTTATTCTTTATTCTTGCATGAAGTTCAGACTTGGAAATCCACTGCATCACGATATCAAAGCAAGGTAAAAAGAACTCAAAAACGAGCCTCCACAACCATTTTTGAATATGTGGAGCATATAGATGTCATGAGGTTGAGGCATGCGAAGCAACAGCTCAAGATGGAGCAACTAGAAAAGCAAGTGGCAGAATTGAAAGCTGATAAAGAGCAGATGTTTAACTTAACACAAGAGGTGATGGCATGTCATCCCCTGCTTCTTGTTATTCTTTATTCTTGCATGAATGTTTTCTTTTCTTCTGCATGGAGAGCATTAAGAACCAAATAAGTTATGAAATAGAGGATGGTGTACAGATCCTTCGTATATTGAGGAGCCATGATATTCCAACTCAGCATTTGATGTGTGAGTTTTACATGCATGGGTATCTATTGCGCACAGATAGAGGATTCAACCCGCTCCCATATGTGGGAGAGATTCATCTAAGGGCTCTCACCTCTTACACTTTTAATCAGATTAGTTGGCAGAAGGCTTTTAATACATTTGAGTCCAATCAGGTTACAAAGTCCTTTATAGTAAGAGGAGAACATGAAAGGTCAATAACCATGTTCAATAAACACAACACCTTTTTGGGAATTGTGGGAAACAAGGAAAGAATGCTAAGGACACAAAAATGGTGCCTTGATCTTTGTGTCAAACAAATAGTCACATTTCAAGATGAAGCCCTTGATTGCTGTCAGATGGATGGTGTCACCTACAGCTGTCCAGAATAGGGAACCATTTGGAGCATCGAATTTTTCACGAGCGCTCAACAGAGTATCAAGGTATGTGGCGTGTTTCCAAACATGCAGGGTCTGGTGGATGGCGATCCGGTTCCAGTGCCCCACCATCTGGTTGCCAGTGGAAAATTACACCCCAGCATATAATGTTCCAAGTGATTGGTGGAAGGAAATCCTCCTCTCATAAGGTTTTAAGGTTCCAGGGACAAATATGGCTAAAGAGTATGATCTCGCTTAGCTCCAAGAAGCCAACAGTCTACATAACCCAGACCTGAGGAGGTGGCGAGCTGCATGAGGACATGCAGAAGGCTAGTCGGAGGGAGATGTTGGGCGCCAAATCGGGCTATCTTTATGTTGCATTTCCATCCCTTTTTTTCCTTTTTACACTTATTCATTTGTATTTACTATGCTAAATCCGTAAGGTAATTACCCCTTTCCTATCTATTGGAATATTTTATTAATGAAGTAAATTCACAGGGTTTTGCCTATTCACAACACTAAAGCACATGTTTGATCGCAGCTTCCGAAGGATAGGTACTGATCTTTTAGCGTCCTGCAGCAAATCCGTAATTCGCAGCAACGACCAGCCATAAGGAAGCCGTGTAGCCAGATTCGCAGATGTCCATGAACTATTCTTGGACCATTCTCTGATCTTGTTCATCCGATGTTGGTGCCGTTCTGAACCGATGTATATTTCTGGGTATACGGTTACCAGGTTTTGGGGAAGGATGTTGTTCTCCTTCACTTTGTATAAAAGAGAGGTTATTCCTGTAGAGGGGGGACTCCCCATCGATATTGTAATATTTTTCTTCCAGTTAATAATATATCACTCCTTTTTTTGTTCCACTCTTCGCTGTGATTAACGCAGCCCTGATCAAAGAGCTAGGCCCACTCTTCTGATCAGGTGCTGCGTAGTTTCTGTTGTGTGTCATTTATCATTTCATGGTTGCTGTTGCAAATTGTTATTTCTTGTAATTGATTTTCTTGAGTACTGCAGTTAAATTCAGATTTATGGCAATGCTTTGAGTATTAATCATGAACCCTTGGTCGGTGACAGACGGTAATCTTGCCCCTACATATACTTTGCGTGTTGCCTTGAAAAGGATACGCACTCGGATTGATAAATTAATGTAGGAAAAAGGGTGAATAGATTGTTCATACCTGAACCCCAACAATATGTATGTTCCGAGACCATTATATTAGCAACATGAAAGAGATATTTAAACCCACAAATGACTAGCTCATAGGATATAACTCAGGCAAGGATATATAATTGTATTTCTTCCTTACTGAACATAGTTACAAAAATAACAATAACTACTACTCCATATTATTTCTAGAAATTTATGATAACTTTAGCAAGGAAAATATAATGACATTTACACTATAATAAACACATAAATGACAATAGGTTGTAGGAACCTGGGACTTGGCATGTAGACTTGGTTGGAAGCAAGATAAATTTCCCACATACAACGAAGTGCCGCAATTTGCGCTTAGCCACACCATAATCAAGGAAATTGTTCTTTTATTTATTTATATTAGCCAACATACCATGAGAGAATAACAAGACTCTTTAATGTGTGAATTCGACCCCTTCCATTTTCTCTAATTTTATCTTAAAAACCTTATTACCCACCAAAAGTGGGAAACCTATAGAAGTTATTTCTCCTCATTTGATATCTATCTAACCAAAAACACTATGATGATCATCACATAGAATTATGCCAGAGTTCTCCACCCAATTGTCTGGTCATATCTCTCTCATATTTGACATTTTTCTTAAAGGAAGGTGGTTCATAGCTCGACAACTACTTAACCAATTCTTGTAATCATGTGATTTAATTTAATGTTATGTACATATCGATATGGACCACAGGTAAAACTAGATGATTAACCAATCTTGTTTGTATCCTTTTTCCCACACTTCATTTAAGAGGTTAGACTCTCACTTTATTTCAATGGCGCCTCCTTTAAGACCCTAGGGTTTAGGAAGGGAACTACTAGGAAGACATTAATTGAGATAGTGTGTCCAAGGTAATCCATTATTTCCACTTTCCATCTCTCATGATTATACATCTCCATGCTTTGGGTTGATAGTCATTATTCATTGGGATTGGAACCTTATAACCACATCTTTGAGTTAGAACCCAAAAATTTGGCCCAAGAGGTTGACGCAATTGAAAAAGCATTAAAAGTGTATGAATCCATAGTGAAAGAAAATGTAAAATGAAAAATATATTTGGGACATATTTAGCATGTGGGAAAAATCCTAAAATGACCTTTACACCCTTCATTAGCCGTCACATAATTCCTCAAGAATTTAATGATTCATCTAAATAAAATAACTCTTGAATGTCCCAACCTCGACAAGTGATAAATTATTGCATCTTAAAGGGGTATTGGAAAAGCATAAAGCAAGCTTGGGCTCCTGCAATATGCACCCAATAAATGAAAACCATTAAAGTAGAAGGTGCACCAAAAGGGTGGAAAATGGTAATTTGAGATGCCATCATGATTTCTCCCTCCTTGCATCATTACACTCAAGATGTTGGACCCCATTAGGTTATATTATGGTTGTGGCATATTTCTTGAATATTGGACCACTCCATTCCCACCATATCACACACACCTATGGATTGACGGGTCAACGTGGGACATGTAACTCCCATTAGGTGCCGAAAACATCTAATAGAGTTGTTGTTAATTTTAGATAACAATGGTATGCTCTATGCTTTTATTAGAGAAATTACTTCAATTTTTCTTATTATCCCAATATCAATTTCTAGATTAGCAATCACATTAACATTGATAGTAAATGCAAATAGAACATAAAAAATAAGCAGAAGACATGCTAAGACAAGAGGACACAATATTTGGTGAATGCTAGGGAAAATCCCCAATGTGGCGAAAATGCTTTGATCAAATCATCTTATTATTCTTCAAAAGTTTGGCAGAGAGAGAGACTACATCATACAAAATTTACTTGCCCAATCACTGCCAAAAGAGTCTAGTCAAACAATAGTCAACAGGATGCCCTAAATAAAAATTCAACACTGGTCAAACTAGCAGAAAAACTCCTCCAAATGAGTTTGGTCAACTCAGGTCAACGTTTTGGTCAAAGGGCTTGCGATCAACGTAGGTTAAACTGTTCCAAATTTCTCTGTTTTCATGCCAGGAGATGTGGCCTCAAGAGATCAAATTTTCTAACTGAAAATCATAGTCAAAGGAGGTGATTTGACCCTCAATCAACGCTACTATAGATAGCCCAAAAACAGTGCTGAAATTTCAACCTAAAATTTTCGGTCAACCCAAGTCAACGAAGAGAAGAAGAAGAGTTTCTCCTTTTTGTATGAACCAATGAGGAGAGGAGAGAGAAATATCTGTTAAGATGATGGTGTCCAAATGAGGAAAAGGTCTCTCCTATTTATGCATAATGTTGAGGGTGAAGAGACACATATGTTGGGCTTCATGAACCTACATTTGACTAGAGCTGACCTTGACAATTTGACCATAGAAGAAATAAATTCATAATCCCATTTCTACTTGCTTGAATGAGATGATATTTAGATCAATCTTACACCTCTCAAAAAGAGGAACCCAATAAAAATAGCATCTCCATCATGTGAGTTGTCCAAGGTGGAGTTTGGCCCTAGTTTCCAATTTGAACACTCCCTCTCAACTAGGGAAAAATCCACCTGCCAAACCATCTATCAATATGTACCATCTATGTCATCCCTACTCTGCTCTGCTGAACCATGAAGCAATAATGAAGAAGAAATGATCGATAGTGAGTCACTCTCCACTAACCCGAAGTCAGTCCCCATTGATCCTAGATTAATATCAAACATCCTAACATAGGGAATACGATAGTACACGATGCGTCCATCAGTATTACTATGGTCCCTAACCTCATTTCCCGACTCATTGGCCAGATGAGAGGCACTTCCCATGAGTCTTGGATTGCATGGGTAGGATGTGTCGGCAAGAGCAGGTGAACCACTCATCCTGCTCATATGCCATATGAGAAACCGAACTACTCAGCCTATGCATATATCAACCATCATGGAGTATCATAGGGGAAGGTGAACTACTCACCTTGTACACAGCACACCACTAGTGGAAGGTGAACCACTCACCTTATGGTTGTCCTAATCTCCAAGAAGTACCCCATGCTTGTTGAAGCTCCCAGAGATCAATATCCAACTCAAATGGGCCCCTCATAAGAGGGTCTTTCCACGACTCCAAGTCGTTTAAGGAAGGTTAAGGATTTGACCTTCTCCAGGGGCTTCGTAAGAATATTTGTGACATGATCATCAGTCCCAATGTGATGGAACCTTATTGCTCTGTATTGTACCATATCCCAAATAAAGTGGTACCTGATATCGATATGCTTGGAGCGGTCATGAAACACAGGATTCTTAGAAATACGAATCCCACGATGGTTGTCATAGTAGATCATGGTGGTATCCAACACATTCCCAAACATCTCACTAAATAGATTCCTCAACCAAAAAACTTCACAGGAGACCATACTAGCAGAAATATATTCATCCTCAGCGGTGCTCAAAGCAATCAATTTCTGCTTCCTCCTCATTGAGGATATCGAAGAAAAACCTAGTGAGAAGAGACATCCTGATGTGCTCTTATGGTCCACCACACTGTCAGCCCAATCAGTATTAGAATAACCATGGAGCCTCAAATTCCCGACAATGTATCTTAGTCCATAAGTGATTGTGCCCCAGAGTTATCTCAAGAGATTCTTTGCAGAAATCCAATGTATGTGATGAGGCCCGACCATAAATTGACTCAATGTATTCACTATAAAGCATATGTCAAAATGAGAGTTCACTAAGAACATCGGGGCCCCCATGAGTTGGCGATACTCAGAAGGATTTCACAAATCGAGCCCAGCAACACTTCCACATAACTTCTTGAAGTTAAGTTCCATCCGAGTAGTCACGGACTTACAATCCACCATCCCAAATCTTTCGAGTAGCTTCACAATGTATTTTCCATGGGAAAGGAAAATCTCACCTGGATTTTTCCATACCCCCAAGCATAGGAAGTAGTGCGTCAATCTTAGGTCCTTCATCTCGAATTCATAATCCAACTCCCTCTTGCATTGATAAATAAGAGGTTTTGCACCTATCAAAAAGAGATCGTCTACATAAAGTACCAAGATGAGAGGTCTATCATTTTCAACCTTGAAATAAAGGTTTGGATCAAATTCACTTATTGTAAAACCCAACTTCTTTAGATAGTTGTTGATCTTCTCATACCAAACCCGGGGAGATTTATTCAACCCATAGAGGGATTTCTTCAACCTGAATACATGTGTCTTTTGATCTAGAACTTCGAACCCCTCAGCTTGTTCTACATAGACTTCCTCCTTAAGTGAACCATGCAAGAAGGCGGTCTTGACATCCATTTGATGTAAATTCCATCCTTGAGAGGCAGCAAGGGAAATGATTGAACGGATGGTGGTATATCGTGAAACTTTTGCAAATATCTCATCATAGTCCACAACTTCATTTTGATAGAAGCCTCAAGCAACAAACTTGGCCTTGAACTTTTCAGCACTTCCATCAGCTCCATGCTTGATATTGTAGAGCCATTTCGAGGTGACAAAAGATTTGTCCTTGGGTCAGGGACCACATCCCAGACATCATTCTTCATAATTGACTCATACTCTTCGTTCATAGCATCCTTCCAAACTTCTTGCTTCATAGCTTCTTCGAATGTGCAAGGATCATTTTGAACAATGGTGCTCATGGCAGCTAAGTACCCTTGGTACCTATTCGGCTTCTTACTTTCACAAAATGTCCCCCTTGGTGAAATATGTCTCTCGGCATCTTTGAGAGTGTCCCTAAGCCATGAGGGTCTCCTTTTTTAGGAGGAGGGTTCATGGGGAGGTGGATCAATGGGATCCATCAGTCCTTCAGCATCAGGCATCGGCTCATCCTACGGTTCTCCCTACTTTCATGTATCTTCTTCTTTGTCCTTCCATGGAATAGGAAGGTTCCTAATATTCCCATGGATAGCATCTTCATCAAAGGTGACATCATGAATTATTTACAGTTCTCTTTTACAAAGCACATAGATTCTATATGCCTTTGAAGTTTCACTGTAGCCAACAAATTTTCCTTTCTTCCCAGATGCATCCAATTTGCTTCTCTTTTCTTCCAGCACATGAAAATACACGAGGCTACCAAAAATTCTAAAATGAGAAACATCAAGTTTCTTACTAATGAAAACTTCTTCGGTAGTTTTGGAGTCCAATTCTTGATGAGGGCATGTATTTTGAACATACATGGTAGTGTTGGCATCTTCTCCCCATAAGAACTTCAAAAGACCTTAGCATAGTCTGAGTAGCTTCAATGATAGTACGATTCTAGCTTTTGGAAACACCATTTTTTTCAGGAGTATAAGAGGTTGTAGTTTCCCTCTTAATGCCAACTTCTCTACAATAGTCTTTGAATTCATTAGACTCATATTTGGTCCCATTGTTGGTCCTCAGAACTTTGATCTTCTTCCCTGTTTGATTCTCGACCAAGGCTTTGAAGGAGAGGAATCATTTGAATACTCTGTTCTAATTCTTTAAGAAATAGATCCATGCCTTGCAAGAGAAGTCATCCACAAAAATAACATAATACAAAGATCCACCCAAAGATGTCACAGGAAACATACGAGATAGATCAAAATGAACCAATTGCAAAATGTCAGTAGTCTTGCTATCACTTGAGGGGAATGGTCCCCTTGTATGTTTTCCTTCGGCACAACCCTGAAAAACACCTTTATTTTCTACTTTAAATTTGGGCATACATGTCACCATCTTCCTTGCATTGGTAGGGATTTATAATGAAGATGAGAAAACCTTCGGTGCCATAATTTAGACTGAAGAGATGTGTCATAAGACATAGCTCCTAGTGGACTTCCTCCAACTTGATATAGGTTTTGAACCCTAAATCCAAGAGTGAATGATTCTTTGAAATTTCTTTTCCAAACACCTACCTTTACATCAATGAATGCCACCTTGAATCATTTTTCCTCTATTGCCGAGATAGATACTAGGTTCTTCTTTCGATCAATTACATATAGTACATCTTATAGATGAATGATGTTACCTTGATTCAATTGAAGAGTAACATTCCCAACTCCTTTCATTGCATAGGTTGCATTGTCTCTGAGAATGATTTCCAAATTTGTATCCTTTTCTTTCATATTTGAAATAGATTCCTTATACCCAATGAAGTTCCTTGAGGCACCACTATCAATCAATCAATTTCCCAAGGTATCTGGAGGGGAGGTAGTAGAGAGGGAAGATATAAGATAAAATTATTTTTTCTTGTTATCTACAACATTAGATTCATCATACCTGGAATTTATTGATCTTTTGGGAGGTCGACCATTGCCATATTGAGTAGCGGGAGCATTCCTTTTTCTTTTGTTGTTTAATTTTCCATTCCTTTGATGGTTTTTGCCCCTAAAATTGTTGCGGTTGTTGTTTTCATCATCCTGAGGTGTATCCCTTTTATTAGGACACTCTCTAGAATAGTGGCCAAACCTTTTACAATTGAAACATCTTCCCTTTCTTCCATATTTGATTCCTTGACCTTGCTTATTTGAACCTGCATTATTCTTATTTTTAGCATGAGCGAAAAATGTAGTATTATTCCTATTTGAAGGCATGTCTCTCTCCATCATCCTTGCCTCTTCTTGAGTACATCTAGTCAACAATTCATCAAAACTTGGAATCCGGTCATTGTTGAGGATAATAGTGTTGAACACATCCCATTCATGAGGGAGACCTCCAAGGGCAATGAGAGTGATCTCCTTGTCAGCAATAACTTCTCCAATTGATAGAAGATCATTTTTTATTTCAGTGATCCTCATGAAGTAGGATTGGATATCTTCTCCTCTTCCCTTCTTTATGTCCTTCAAATTGTTCTTGAGAAACAGGACTCGGTTTGCATTGCTAGCTTTAAACATGCTAACCAACTTGTCATACATCTCCTTATATGTGCCCAAATTGGAGATGTAAGCAACTAAATGCTTATGAATAGAATCCCTGATGATCTTCTTAGATTTGACTTCACCTTTCTTGTACTTGGTTTGAACGGCCTCGGATGCATTTTAAAGAGGCTCGGTTATTCTTCCTTTGACATAGTCCATGGCATCATTTTCTTCCAAAGTCAAATCCAAAATCATCTTCCATGCATGATAGTCGGATTTGTCCTTGAGCTTGTCCTCAGTTTTGAAAAAATATGTAGTTGTCATTGGGACTAGTTCTGAGTCCTTGTCCAATATCTTCTCTTACTGATTGCTTTACTTCACTCTTGCTTAGGCTTTATCTTCACCTCAGCTCTGATACCATGTTAATTGTAGATAGCAATGGTATGTTCTATGCTTTAGAGAAATTTACTTCTATTTTTCTTATTATTCCAATATTAATTTCCACATTAGCAATCACATTAACATTGATAGTAAATGGATATAGAACATAAACAATAAGCAGAAGACAAGCCAAGGCAAGAGGACACAATATTTGGCAGATGTCAGGGAAAAAGTCCAATGTGGGGAAAGACCTTTGATCAAATATTCTTCTTATTCTTCAAAAGTTCAGTAGAGAGAGAATACATCATACAAAATTTACTTGCCCAATCACTGTCAAAACAGTCCATTCAAACAGCAGTCAATAGGATGCGCTAACCAGAAAGTCAACGTTGATCAGACCTGTAGAGAAACTACTCCAAATGAGCTCGGTAAAACCCAGTTAACTCGGCCTCCAAAGACAGTCAGAAATAGCCAACAATAGTCCTAAAATATTTAGTCAAACTCAGTCAACGCAAGTCAACATTGTGGTCAACGCAGGTCAAAATGCTCCAAATTTCTCAGTTTTTGTGCTAGGAAATGCGACTGCAGGAAATCATATTATTTGCATAAAAATCACAGTCAAAGGAATTGATTTGGCCCTTGGTCAATGCTAGTCCACGCTATTGCAGATAGCCCAAAGATAGACCAGAACTTTCAGCCTGAAATATTCATTCAACCCAAGTCAACGAAGAGAAGAAGAAGAGTTGTTCCTTACTGTACAGACCAATGAGGAGAGGAGAGAGAAAAATGTGTTGAGGTGATGGTGTCAAAATGAGGAAAATTTATCTCCTATTTATACACAACGTTGAGGGTGAAGAGAAACATATGTTGGGCTTCATGAGTCTACATTTGTCTGGAGCCGACCTTGACAATTTGTCCATACAAGAAATAAATTCATAATCCCATTTCTACTTGTCAGAAAGAGATGATCTTTAGATCAATATTGCACCTCTCAAAAAGAGGAATCCAATAAAAATATCATCTACATCATATAAGTTGTCCAAGATGGAGTTTGGCCCTAGTTTCCAATTTTAACAGTTGTCGACCTAATAATTCCTAACATAAGTGAGGTAACTCATTTATAGGTCTTGATCTAGTTAGACATTTGAAGGTGAGTTTTCTAAGAAGTATTTCTATGCCACTAGAACTTTATATGATTCACCATGATTCTTTAATGGTTTAATGTACCTACTGAAGTTGATCTCACTTTATCTTGAGAGGTTTTGTTCAAGTTGTTTCACATGGAATTGGAGATCCCTTTAGGGATAGCTCAATTCCACTTCTGCACCTTCTATGGGGTTCTTTGTTTCGTTCTGAGAGAAGACATGACCTTGTGGCCTCATCATTTCCCCTTCATAGATGAGTGTTGGGCCTTGAAAAAGTTGCCCATGCTATTACATCTCTTGATTAGCCTCCAAATGTTGAAACATTGAGCTTGAAAACTTGGGTGTTGGATTATATGATGATGTGTCAAGATGGACCTAGTATGCCCCTAGGCTGGCTTAGACCTAGTTTGAAGGACAATACCTTGTTCTAGAGCTTCGATGAGGATCATTATCACTACTATCACTTAGGATGGTTAGCACATCACTCTTTGATGCTAATTCTTTCCCTTAGAGGTGCCACGTCGCTCCCCCATGCATGAAAAGGGTAATGTAGGGCCTCTTCTGGATGATGCCACAATGGAGGAGGCACCTTTTGGAGATGTACACATGCACTTTGGGACTTTATTGGAGTGAGGAGCACTCTTGTACCTATGAAACAGTTCCTTAATGCATTATTGCCTACTTTGGAGGATGATGTCATGGTGGAGACCATTTTTCTCCAACACGTTTTAGTTATTTTTGGTACTATGTTATGTTTTAAAACTATTTCAAGGTCATCTTATGACCTTTGTCATAGTTGAATGCTCAAGTAAAGTTGTTTAGGGGTTTTACTTGTAAAATCATGAAAAAGTGACTTGATTACCCTCCTATAAATAGAGGGGAGTCATTTTTCATTTAATTATCATTCATCATTGCACTTCTTCCTCTTTAGAAGTGTTACTAGCACTTGTCTTCTATTCTACTTGGCCAACATGTGATTTTATAATGGAAAATGGTCCTACAAAAGGATTTTTGCTTGAGGAAGGTTTCTTTGGATTGATTTAAGAGATTCTAGTGGAGATTCTATAAGTTAATTTCTTATCTTGTATATTTTGCATGCTATCTTATGTGAATTAGGGTTTCTATGTGTGCCATGGTTTAAATTTCTATATTTGTGTTGAAATATTGATTCCTTATGCCATGTAATATATTTTTCCTTGAATCCTTCGAGAGAAATTTGAATTGTACATCTCTTGAATTTAAAATCTCCCTCTTGAGGAAGCCAAAAGGGTTTGTAAGAGAACGCTTTACCCCTCTCACGCTCTTCATCAAGGTTGTCTCCATTAAATTTTCCTTAGGTAACTCCATTGCCCATTTAGATCAAGGTACTAGTCTATTAGGTGGTGATTAGTCTTCTCTTTTACTTTTATTTTATTTTTCATATCTCTTGAAATTCAAGATTTCTAGGGTTATGGTTTCTTTCAAATATTTCTTAAAATGTTAAATTTTTTTATTGTTCAATGTTGTATCTTTTACTTTAGCCCAATTTATCCTTTTCATTAACAATGCATCCAATTATTATCAGTATAATCAGTCATAAATGTATCTGAAGAATGAACAATATATGTAGTGATTGATGAGCCTCAGTATTGCAACTCCCAAGGCTACCAACTTTAATTATCAATCCGCGGTTCGTACAAACTTAAGAGGTATTGGAACTATATGTGCAGCATACCATGTTTCCTTCCTTCGCTATCATGACGTAATGGAGTGCATGTAATCAAATCAAATCCTAAACAAATTGCAGAAAATGAAATGCTTGAAATGGAAACCTTAACCTATTACAAGAAAGAAAGTACAAGGAAAGAAACCTATTCTAATTGCAAAAAGTAAAGATCATGAAAAAAAATTCAACCATTACATTTCAAAGATTTTAGATCCATTAACAAAGTTCGTTGGGTGTGGCAATCAAGAAAATCATCATTGTATTATCCAATTCATAAATTTGACCATTAACCCAAATCGCTGAATTTTTTTTCATGGGTAAAGAGGCAAGTCCTAAGGGGTCTTTAGTCTTCCCTAATAATTTATTTAGAGCCTAGGGGTCTTTATTCAACCCTAAGGCACCAAAACCAATATTTTTTAGCAAATCTGGGCAAGTATATACACGCTGGAAGAGTACTACAGGATGTTACATATTTACTACAGGAAGTTATAATTCATCGAATGACCCAGCAAATCAAATCCAAATTAGATGGGAAAAAAATTTATTGACTAAAATGTCTTAGGTCTCCATTCCAAGTGGAATCACTCAAAAATACCTCGGTTAACCCATGCTAAAAATGGCAGAAAATTACTAGTCTAAAATCTAGAAATTTGAAAACTAGTGAGCTAGTAAATCTATTAAATGTCTGACCTAACCAAGTGCAAAATAAATGGGGTGAATTTTGTTATTAACTAGAATTATATTTTTATCTAATGCAAGTGGAACCAACGCAGTTGAATCTCATTAGCATGCTTTAAAAAATAGCATAAATTTACTACGATTTGCCACAAAGGAGTTCCAAAAATCTAGATTTGGTAATAAGAAAACTAATCCAAGTAGCTCAATGATTACTATGACCTTCAAAATCTTTTCCAAAGATGAAATGATTCTTTTGATCCTGAAAAATAATTTAAATCAACCATTTAACCCAATCCTACAACAAGAAATCATTAATACTAAATACAGAAATAGAAAGAAACAAGAACAAGAGATTCCTGTGAATAAGAAGTGAAAATGAGAAAAGAAAATGATACAAAAGGGCTTTGAGGCTCCTAGGATGGCCAAGCCGAAGGAAACTTAGAGTCCTATGAAGGAGACCAAGATCTAGAAGTTGAACATGTCACCAATATTCATTATTTCCATCAATACAATTACATCTTTGCAAGAAATTTCAATGGAGCTGCAAAAATAAGAGTTCTCTCCACAAGAAGACTAATAAAAATCCACCCTAGAGGAAAATTTGACTTGTTACTTACACAAAATTATTAGGAATCATTCTCCATGAAAGGAGGAAGCTTTCCCCACCAAAATCCCTTGATTAATGGATTTGGTTCACAATAATAGGAATCTACATTAAATGGCCGGGAACACATTCCTAGATTTTCTCAAACATTGGAGCTCCAAAATATGTGCCATAATTCCATAATATCTTGTTGATTTATTATTTAATATTGAGCCTCCTGTAGTAGGAAGCAAGTCCCTAAATTATCTCCAGCTCCAAATCTCCATAATCTGCCCAATATTCTCATAATATTCCATAAAAATAAATAATAGTAGGCACAAATATGCAATTATTCATAAACCTTCCTTATGAACATATTAAAGTTAAAAATGCATTATCTAATGCAAAAAGAGAGGTTTAATGTTTTGAAGGATGGTCCAATGGGCCTTAATTTATGTCTAATTTAGAGGCATGGCCCTTAATTTATGTCTAATTTAGAGGCCCATCATACCCCCTTCTGAAAGTATTGCTCATCCTCTTAGCAACTTAGTGACCTCATTGTGCCTCGTTCATGGCCCTGGTGGCCTCTCTTGTGCATTCTTTAGTCCTTTCTCTTAAGAATCTTAGTTGTAAGTTTTGCAAGGAGAAGCCCAAAAATGTAGTTGTTCTTTTCATGATTGTTTAACAGTCTTTCAAGAAAAAAACATAACTTTCCTCTTTGCAAGTGAACTTTGTTGGCTTGTAGATCCATTTCATTCATATCCTCTCCCTTGAAACCTTCATTCCATTTTCCCTCATTTTTCCAAAACTACTTGTGCATAGAAAAATCACATTGTTTCTTGACACTATTAGCATGCCTTCTTCCCCTTATTCAAGATGGGTTCTTGAATATTTTTTAGTTCGGCAAGGTCTTCCACATCCTTTTCCATCCTTCTGCTACCTTGTTCCACCATTTGAACACCTCTGAAACCTTCAAAATTCCTTTAGGTGAGAACTAGGACATCCTATAGTAATTCTTGTAAAAACTATAGGAAACCCTGTTTAAACCTGTTTTGAGTAGAAATGACAGTTTGAACCTAGGGTGGGCCCTCAACTTGACTTCCATGCCTTTCTCCCATTTCTATAACATCTTTTAGGCCTTGGACAAAAGCTAGAAAGAGATTAGAGACCTCTTGGAAAGCCACTTTTCATCACTGCAGTTTGAGTTCTATTTTGATGGTGAACTCCTTCTTTCCTTTTGTTGCTTTCTTCTTCTCTTTTGATGATTGCCTAATGACCTTGGAGTTCTTTGTTTTGATTAGGTCTCTCTTAGGAACTGCCATTTTGGGTTTTAGCACAATTTGTTCCTTTCTTTGTTCTTGTACGAGCATTATTCCTTCCTGTAGCAGTCATTCCTTCTTCCTTCACGGTCTTCTAACTATATGGGAGTGATGAGAAATGATGTAGTTGGGTTGGAGGATGATGCTAGGGCTCAGAGCGAGTAGTGTAGGTTTGTGAAAATTTAGAGAATGCTCTGTTTGTTTTTTCAAGGAATTTTCAGGGTGAGACAGAGTGTAGGGTTTGTTCTTAAAAAATATTATTTTTTTCTTATGAAATGGGATGGATGAATGATGGATATGAAGTGGATAGAGGGCTTGGAGTGTTGTGGTTAATTGGCCTTTGCAAAAAAAAATCTTTTAACTATTGTCCCCATTCCTTGAAATCATCACCCTTCCTAATTTGACTTTTCCACATTTCATGAGTGAATGAGTGAGCTGAAATTAACTAGTTGAAGGCAGCTGAGACCATTGACCCATCCTTAGCTTATAAAACCTCATCTCTCATGCATTGACAACAAATTTTTAACTATAATATGCTCAAGAGAAGAGGTCAATAATATTGCATACATGTACCTACCTGATGGTTGTTGGAGAGGCATGCATACTACTTCTGAGTTGATGATCGATCCCTGCTTCCCTCGAGGTGCTAATTTTCTTTGCTTGCTTCTGCAGAGGTCTTCATAACTTGCTAATTCTTTGACTGATAAGGTTGTTGTGTGCAATTTTCTTTCAAGTGTTCAATATTTTTTTGGTGGAGTGGATGGACTACTTCCTAAGGAGGGTGTTCCCCCTTTTCAATCTTCAAAAATGGCTTCACATTGCTCAAGGTGGCTAGTTATTTTGCTGTGTGAGTGAAAAATATAATTGATGCTGAAATCTATTGTAACTGTGCAGGCTGCTTACAGGAGGAATCCTCTTCCTGTAGCAGTCATTTAATTCCTCTTCAAGACCTCATTGATGCATGTGGGATTGATGTAAATTCATAAGAGATATAAGGACAAGGTTAAAATCATCAAGAGGTGGTGTAGGTGGTGGAAAAGTTGATGGAATTTTTATTTTTATTTTTCATGTAAGGTAGAGTGGAATTTGAAGATGGATTTTGGTTAGATGGAGTGGATGAGTGATGAAAGTGGTGTTGGGGGACCTATATCAACCTTCCCTAAAGAATACATAGCATTTTGACCCATTTCTCCAATCATATTTCCTCTTGTATCTTCTTCTCGGCCATCATGTAGTACTACAAGATCTTCCTATAGTAATTTAGGACAACCTCTTGTAGCAGACTTGTTTTGTCCATATCTCCCAAACAGTGGACTGGATTGACCTGATATTTTTTTAGCATGTTTCCATCATCCTTATGCACCTCCTCATTAAAAATAATTGGCCAATGGCTACACAAATCTCAAGAAAAATGAAAAATGGTTGAAGTTGATGGAAGCCAATTTCTTAGAAATCGTGCACTAGAATTTGTTGAAATTTCTTGGGCATGTTACCATCATCCATATGCATCTCCACCTGAAACGGTTTAGCAAATGGATGCATGTTTTTCAATATA